>CAUJNA010002857.1:771087-791087 GCA_963377175.1 Effrenium voratum | reverse complement strand
TGTATGTATGTATGTATGTATGTATGTATGTATGTATGTATGTATGTATGTATGTATGTATGTATGTATGTATGTATGTATGTATGTATGTGTATGTATGTATGTATGTGTATGTAATGTATGTATGTATGTATGTATGTATGTATGTATGTATGTATGTATGTATGTATGTATGTATGTATGTATGTATGTATGTATGTATGTATGTATGTATGTATGTATGTATGTATGTATGTATGTATGTATGTATGTATGTATGTATGTATGTATGTATGTATGTATGTATGTATGTATGTAATGTATGTATGTATGTATGTATGTATGTATGTATGTATGTATGTATGTATGTATGTATGTATGTATGTATGTATGTATGTATGTATGTATGTATGTATGTATGTATGTATGTATGTATGTATGTATGTATGTATGTATGTATGTATGTATGTATGTATGTATGTATGTATGTATGTATGTATGTAATGTATGTATGTATGTATGTATGTATGTATGTATGTATGTATGTATGTATGTATGTATGTATGTATGTATGTATGTATGTATGTATGTATGTATGTATGTATGTATGTATGTATGTATGTATGTATGTATGTATGTATGTATGTATGTATGTATGTAATGTATGTATGTATGTATGTATGTATGTATGTATGTATGTATGTATGTATGTATGTATGTATGTATGTATGTATGTATGTATGTATGTATGTATGTATGTATGTATGTATGTATGTATGTATGTATGTATGTATGTATGTATGTATGTATGTATGTATGTATGTATGTATGTATGTATGTATGTATGTATGTATGTATGTATGTATGTATGTATGTATGTATGTATGTAATGTATGTATGTATGTATGTATGTATGTATGTATGTATGTATGTATGTATGTATGTATGTATGTATGTATGTAATGTAATGTAATGTAATGTAATGTGTAGTGTAATGTATGTATGTATGTATGTATGTATGTATGTATGTATGTAATGTAATGTAATGTAGTGTAGTGTAGTGTAATGTAATGTATGTATGTATGTATGTATGTATGTATGTATGTATGTATGTATGTATGTATGTATGTATGTATGTATGTATGTATGTATGTATGTATGTATGTATGTATGTATGTATGTATGTATGTATGTATGTATGTATGTATGTATGTATGTATGTATGTATGTATGTATGTATGTATGTATGTATGTATGTATGTATGTAATGTATGTATGTATGTATGTATGTATGTATGTATGTATGTATGTATGTATGTATGTATGTATGTATGTATGTATGTATGTATGTATGTATGTATGTATGTATGTATGTATGTATGTATGTAATGTATGTAATGTAATGTAATGTAATGTAATGTATGTATGTATGTATGTATGTATGTATGTATGTATGTATGTATGTATGTATGTATGTATGTATGTATGTATGTATGTATGTATGTATGTATGTATGTATGTATGTATGTATGTATGTATGTATGTATGTATGTATGTATGTATGTATGTATGTATGTATGTATGTATGTATGTATGTATGTATGTATATATATATGTATGTATGTATGTATGTATGTATGTATGTATGTATGTATGTATGTATGTATGTATGTATGTATGTATGTATGTAATGTATGTATGTATGTATGTATGTATGTATGTATGTATGTATGTATGTATGTATGTATGTATGTATGTATGTATGTATGTATGTATGTATGTATATGTAATGTAATGTAATGTAATGTAATGTAATGTAATGTAATGTAATGTAATGTAATGTAATGTATGTAATGTATGTATGTAATGTATGTATGTATGTATGTATGTATGTATGTATGTATGTATGTATGTATGTATGTATGTATGTATGTATGTATGTATGTATGTATGTATGTATGTATGTATGTATGTATGTATGTATGTATGTATGTATGTATGTATGTATGTATGTATGTATGTATGTATGTATGTATGTATGTATGTATGTATGTATGTATGTATGTATGTATGTAATGTATGTATGTAATGTATGTATGTATGTATGTATGTATGTATGTATGTATGTATGTAATGTATGTATGTATGTATGTATGTATGTATGTATGTATGTATGTATGTATGTATGTATGTATGTATGTATGTAATGTATGTAATGTAATGTAATGTAATGTAATGTAATGTAATGTAATGTAATGTAATGTAATGTATGTAATGTAATGTAATGTAATGTAATGTAATGTAATGTATGTAATGTAATGTAATGTAATGTAATGTATGTATGTATGTAATGTATGTATGTATGTATGTATGTATGTATGTATGTAATGTATGTATGTATGTATGTATGTATGTATGTATGTATGTATGTATGTAATGTGTATGTATGTATGTATGTATGTATGTAATGTATGTATGTATGTATGTATGTATGTATGTATGTATGTATGTATGTATGTATGTATGTATGTATGTATGTATGTATGTATGTATGTATGTATGTATGTATGTATGTATGTATGTATGTATGTATGTATGTATGTATGTATGTATGCATGCATGCATGTATGCATGTATGTATGTATGTATGTATGGCTATAGTCAGCTTCAAAGTTGTCGTGATTTACTTTATGTAGGAGTGCTTCATGCACATTTTTTTTTTTGCTTGACAAACGATACGGGACGTCCAAAAAGCAATACCCCCGCCAAACCTGAAAAACAACGCCTGAAACACAGTACGACGTCCTAACGTCGGAAGTGAATACACCCCAGACAAGGAATTCTGACGTTGACTCAAAAATCTCTGCACGATCTCCTTCCGTTGGCACCTCGGTGCCCTCCCACGAACGGGGAACTCTCGATGGAGTCGGCATAGGTAAGGAGACAAGCGCGCATATCGTCGACGAAAAAAGCTTTGTGTAGAAATGGCCGTGGGTCCAAATGTAAACCACCATGGGACCACAGGTTTAATCCATGTTTCCATTTTCCAGGGTTCCCATTTTGGGTACATATTTTTGACCCACTGCCAAATAGATTCGGGCAATGGACTCATGTGCTTGAGCCTCGCCGACTTTTTCCTTCTCCCGAGGCCGCAGCTCTCGCGGCAGGTGTCCCTGGCGCACGCGGAGGAGGCGGAGACGCAGATGTCGGAGGGCCATTGGTTCATGCTGCGCCCTGGCCAGCGGCAAAGCCAAAGGGAGCGGAGGTGTTTTTGCCATGCGTGGAATCAAGGACCCCTGGGGTGGCTTGCAATGGCAGGTCGTGTCGGTTTGGCTTTGAGCGAACACAAAAACAGGAACGAAGATGGCTGTTTAGGGATCCCTCGGGGGGTCGGCAGTCCTCCCCTCCGGACCACCTCCCGGACCACCTCCCGGACGCCTCCCGGACGCCTCTCGGACCTCGGACCTCGAAATTTCGAATCTGGGGGACTCGAGGGTGGCGACCTGCGTCGCGGTGGTGGCCATGACGGTCTTCGCGGAGGCGCTGGAGCCGGTGCTGGGGCACCCGGCCATCCTGGCGCTGGCCGTGGCGGGGAGTCGGGGGGAGGAGGTCATGGGGGGGGGGAGTGGTGGGGAGTCGGTGGCTTGCAGAGGTGTCCTTTTTGTGCTTGAATTGGGTAGGCGCTATGGACAGGTTTTTAGTCCCTGTTTCCACTTGCCAGGGCAAGCCATTTTGGGTACCTATTTTTGTCCCACAGCCATTTGGTGGAAAAATGGAGGGCGATTCCTGCTTTACCTGGTGGTTCAATCAACCAGGGCCATCGATTTTCCCAAAAAGGACGCCTATGGCTGCTTCGGTTGGTTTCCCCGAAAAGCCGGAGCTTTTGTTGCTCTCCTGGTTTTTCAACGCCCCTTTTTGGGTGGTTCTGGGTTCCGTGATTCTTGGGGTGCAGGGGTTCGGTGGGGTCTATGAGGTTGAATTTCTTTGCGACTTAATTTGTCTGAGATTGGGCGCAAATCGCGCTGGCATGCGCAGTCTGGAAGCACGACCTGCAAGCAAGAGCAGTCCCCCATTTGTGCCAATTCGTATGGCAGAAGCCGCAATTCCCGTGCGTCCCACGTCAGATGCAGCAGTTTGTGAAAGAACATGCTGCGTGTAAGGGTCAAGGGCCTTCATTTCAGAAAGTAATGCTGACCATGCGCTTCCAAGGGTCAGGGTGCCGAATGTCGTGCAGGTAGTGCTCGCCTTCGGCAGCGGCTTCCTCTCACGCGATGAGTTCCTGACGCTGGAATGGGACTTGCTCCCTGGCGAGGTTTGTCTCTCTGCTTTGGCCCGGCCCTCCCGGAAGCTCCTTTTGCTTTCCTCCGGCAAGATTCCTCAACTGTCCATCTTTCTTTTTTTGGGGGCGGGGGCAACATTCCTGGACTTGCCATGTTTTTTTCTTTGGGGGGGGGGGGGCAATATTCCTGGACTTTCCATTTTTGTTTTTATTTTTTTGGGGGGGGGCAGCCAGCCCGGCTTCGGGGCGTGCAACGCATCTGGATGGTTCCGCAGGCTCGCCATTGTGGGCGGCACCAATGTCATGGCCCTCATGGTGCGGGAGACGGCGCTGGCGGCCCACGGCTCCGTGGTCATGACGCAGTCGGGGCTCTTCGATCACATGGCCTTTTGGCCCTTCATGGTCTTAGTGATCTCCGTGCTCCTGAACTTTGCCCGGATCATTTTATTTGCGGCCTCGCCGTCGCGTCTGTAGTACATGTGTTACATGTGCGGCCGGACGTTGGGAGGAGTCAAGGAGTCAAGGAGTCGAGGAGTCAAGGAGTCAGAGAGTCAGGGAGTCAGGGAGTCAAGACCAAAGTGGGTGTGTTTTTTTTTGGGCGACCCAAACATTGTTGGCAACAAACGGTTGGACCCAGGCTCAAAAAGCCAGACACAGCCAAGTAGATTCAACTCCAGTTTGGTGGTCGCTGCCCGGCCTTGTGGGTCAGATGGTCCGGTTTCGTGGTCTTTGACCCGGGCTTTTGGGTCGAAGACGTCGAGGATCTTCGGCACCTTCACGGGGCACGCCTTGTGCGCCGTGATCATGCTGCCGCTGCTGGTGCCGCTGGGGGTGAAGCTTCAGGAGGCGGAGTTCTTCGCTCTGCTCTGCTGCATCGTCATCCCCTTTGGCATGGGCATGCCCAACGCGCCTCGGTTAAAAGCGACTGGAGAAAAGCAGGGGGGGAGGGGTTCCCAGCCAGTTTGGTTGAAAGGGAACCTGCTTGCCGTGGGTCATCGTTTTAATGGACCACGGCCGGACATTATGATTTCAACTTTTGATTCGGGTGTGGCTCCAAATTTAAGACCTAGGCTGATGCAGGTGTGGTTGTTGTTTCCAATTTACCAAGGCAAGCCATTTTGGTCTCCATTTTTCTGACAAATCCACAGCCATTCGGGGAACTCCAGGCAGCTTTTGTTGGCCGAAGCTGTGGCAGGGCCTTTGAAATTGATTCCGAACGAGCGATGGATGTGAGGCCTCTTTCGACAACATGGCGGCCCAGTCGCTCTCACGGAGCCTAAAGAGGCGGGTGTAGTGTGTAGTTCCGTTTTTTTTTGGGAGTACACATTCTTTTTGTGTTTTCTTTTGAAGGAAGGCCCAACAAAAGCAAGTGAGGGCTCTTTTTTTGGTTTGAAAGGACCCCCCCAAAAAAAACAAGAAGCTTGGCTTTAAAGGAACGCCGAAAAGCAAAAGAAGCCACGCACCTCAAAAAACCCGACGCCTCCCCAGGCGCAGTGAGCTCTCCGTGCGCGACTACTTCGGCGCTGGGAGTCTCATGGCTCTCGCCGGCGGGTCCCTCACCTTGACGCTGGGCGCCTTGGCCTCCCGCGCCAAAAAAAAAAGAAGAATGGGGTTGTCCTTTTTTTGGGGGGGGATCCCCCAATTTTTTTTTGGTTCTCCTTTTGGTTAAGGGTACGCTCCAAACAAATGACAGACATGTATATATATATATACATACATATATGTGCATGTTTGCGAGTTCTCATACATATCATATAGTACAGTCCTTTGGTTCTCTGTATATCTGCATATTTGCGAGACTGTTACTACTATATATATGTATGGATGTCTATATACATATATATATATAGATGTGGATGTCTATATATATATATATGTATACATACTATCGTCCCTTGAACCGCTCGCACGCTATGAGGGTTCTCCGGTTCTGGGCCTCGGAATGGGCTCGGCCTTCGCTCGGCCTTCGCGGGAAGGTCTTCGATTGCTTCGCGGGTCTTTGCGGTGTGTGTAAATAACAACCGCTGGGTGTGTATGAATAAAACAAACAACCATATGTATACATGAATATTTATACACACAACCATGCCTATATTCATGTATATATATATATATACATATATTTATGTACATAGTTATATATATATATATATTCGTGTATATATATATATATACGAATATGCATAGATCAACAGAGACGAAGCCATCCGAAGGCTTCGGCATCGGGTTCCTGCAGCACGGCATGCCCAAGGGCCCGGCGGAGGTCCGCCGGCGCACGCCCGAGGAGCTCGAGCCCAAGGTGGTGAAGGACGCCAATCGCGATGGGCCGTCGGATTTTTTGGTCTTTGTTTCCGCGAGCCCAGGGGAGCTGCGAGTTGCGTTGCTGCCTTCTTTTTTTTGGGGGGGGCGGGGGGGGGGGGGGACGTTTTTGTTCTTTTTTTTTTGGGGGGGGGGGCGCAACCCCGAGCCTCCTTTTTTGTGGCTCTTGGATGAAAAGCAAGAGGAACATGGAAATCCATTTTGGGGCGCCCCTGAAACAAAAGGGATTTTGGACCCCCGAAAATGGCTTTGGTGTCCAGAAATAGCTTCCCAAACCAACCACAAAATGGTTGGCAGCCGAATACGGCCCATGTAGCAAATTGAGGCTAGCCCACATATATATATATATATACACACACACATAGGTGTGTGTCAAGATAGGGGGCCCCGTACATGGCATCGGTCTTTCCCGAATGGTCTCTTTTCCAAGCAGCCCCGAAAGGGGGTACCAAAAAACCCCACCCCATATTATGTTTAACAATACGTCATCAGTAGGAAAGAAGTCAACAATCATGTCACTAAACATTGTCTCATACAGCAAGCTGGTTTGCTAGCGTATTTTTCCCCAACAACTCTTTTTTTTACTGCCTCACAAGCAACAAGCTGAGTGGATCGCAGGTGGATCCATACCATCTGAATGGTATTTCCTTTCTGAAGATGCATTCCGCAAGCCCCAAGGAAAGTTGGGATACATCTATGAGTTATATGTATACACACATACATACACACATGTACACGTATTTCTACACATTGTGCACTGGGGGTGGGGTGCTCAGGGGGAACCTATCTTAGACTCTGATGGTTTGGGCTAGGAGAATCGCGTCCTGGACTTCATGCAGAGACCTTCCTTCGTGCGGGAGCTCGGACGCTTGAAGGCGTTTGGGGGCGCCCGCAGGAAGCTCCGGCGGAGGAGCTGAGGCGAGCTTCAGCTGAGCTCGAAGTCGTCAGCCTTTTTTCTCGCAAGGGTCTCATGGTGGTACCATGAGTTCCTTGTGAGAATGCTGTCCCCCTTTGAGGGGTTCCATTCTGTTTCCGTTAGGCGATGTTATCTTCCATAGCTTCAGAACTTTGGGCCAGGTGAGGCCCTGCGGGAAAAGGGCGGCGAGCGTGTGGCAGAGTTCAATGACGCTGCATTCAATATGCCTCCAGTGCCAGATGGATATTTGACGTAAAGCTGATCCATCACAAGGGGCCACTGAGGTCGGTGCCTTGCGCGAGAGCGACAACTCGGACATCGTGCTGGGGACTGGTGAGGACGAGGCCTGCGACAGCGGGATAACCGCGGAAGTCCATCGGCATTGCAAGCGGTGTTGGCTGCCAAAGCAGTCTATTTGGAAAGCTATCATGGTTGGAGCGCTGCTTTTTGGTAGCAGAGCTAGGAAAACAAAGAGGATGGTGGCAATGTCTCAGGTCCGCAATAATTCCGTTCCATCCGCTATCCATCCACTTTCCATTTCTTCCTTCCTTCCTTCCTTCCATCCATCCAGCCAGCCAGCCAGCCAGCCAGCCAGCCATCCATCCATCCATCCAGCCAGCCAGCCAGCCAGCCATCCATCCATCCATCCATCCATCCATCCATCCATCCATTTATTTATCTATCCATCCATCCATCTCGTCAGCAATATTTTCCCTACTCGCCATGTTCCACGGAATTCTCTCGAGCTTGAGGCGGAGGGAGGTCTTCCAGAGGACGAGGAGGAGCAGCGGGACCTGGATGCGGACAACCGCGTGGACGCCGGTCCCCCAAAACCGCCGGCAGGGCCTGGCGGGCCGTCCGAGTGGGGTCTTACCGGTTTTCAGGTTCCCAGCGGCTTTTCGGGACCCCAAACGCTTGTGTCACTGGCATCTCGGATGGAACGGACGGTTGAACGGTTGAACGGTTGATTAAGCAGCTCGAACTTGACCAAGGCTGAGGAATGCCCAATAGCGCAGCATTCAAAGAAAAGGCTTTGTAGGTGGCTGCACTTCGTAGGCGAAGTCAATTCTCATCTTGCGGATAGATCTGATCTGTGCCCAGTTGGCCACGGTTCAAAACCAAATGGGATCCCATTTTGGGATAGGTGCACCAATGCTACCATTTTGGCATAGGTGAATGCACCCCCCCATTTTAGGACCTATTTTGGTGGTTGGATTGGGTGCCGTTCGGGGGCTCACCGATTTGGATTTTGACAAGCCCATGGCCCATGGCCTCCTCTCGAGGTGGCCTTGCAGAAGTTGGAGAACGAGACGAGCCCAGAGGTGCAGAGGGGCGGCATTTCTGATAGATGGAACCAACTTGGCAGGGTTTCGCTTTTTGACGACCCCTGGGCCCCAGGGTCCTGACTTAAACCCGGGGGTTCATGACCCCCAGAGAAAGAGACCCTGGGTGTAAGTCAATCTTGGGGTAGTCAAAAAGTGGAAGCCTGATTGGAGGAACCCCTGCTGCACTGACTAGACTGGAGTTGCAAAGAGATTCGGGCGGTTGCCGACTTGAGGAATTTTGCTTGGTTCTTGCAACCTGTAATTTGACGCTGCGTTGCGCAGGATGAGCTGGACACTGAAACTACAGTCGAGCCGGCACCGAGCACCAGCGAATCTACGGCGGCTAGCACCAGCGAATCTACGGAGCCTAGCACGAGCGAATCTACGGCTGCTAGCACCAGCGAATCTACTACGGCTGCTAGCACGAGCGAATCTACGGAGCCTAGCACCAGCGAATCTACGGCGGCTAGCACGAGCGAATCGACAGCCCCGAGCACCCCGGCGCCAACAACTGAAAGTTTAACAACCGCCAGCCCAACTACTGAAAGCTCGACAACTGCAAGCTCAACAGAGGCCACGGTGCCACTAACTGAAAGCGTGATCAGCTCTCCTCCAATGACAGCGAAGAGCTCGTCCGCCTCCGACTCGTCTTTGCCTGAGATGACAGTGTGGCTTTCTCTCGTTCTTTTCTTTCTTTCTTTCTTTCTTGCTTGCTTTCTTTATTTCTTTTTCTTTTTGTTCCCCCTCCCGGAGCATCGGCGACGCTGAGGTTTGAATTCTTTGGCGACATTCACCTCCCCACGCGCGGGGCTAGGATTTCTTTGACCAGAGACGGTCTCAGGCTTCAGAGGAGCCTTAGGCCTTCCAGAATCTGACGAACACCCTAAGATTTGGTTACTCCCCTAACATGGGGCCCAAAAAAGGGGGCCCATTTCCCAAAACAAGATTCTCTACAAAGGATGGGGTTTGGGGGTTCCATGTTTTTTGTAGGAGGGTACTTCCATTAAAACAACGGTTGGGTTCATGTCACCTATTGAGCGAGGATCATCTTCAACTATTGACCGAGGATCATCTAAGTTTTGTGTCGCCTTGGTTGCCATTCCCGGTTCTCAGCAGGGAAGGAGGGAACGACCAGGGGAAAGCAACCGTCCCCTATGGTTTCCTTTCAGGGAATCCCCAAACGGTTCATTCCCAACACCCCTATTGAGCACCGGCAAGTTCTTTAGGTAGGTGTTAAAGAGAAACCCTTTGCGGAACATCCCGCCATTTTGGGGTCCAAATCCCAAAAGAAGGACCCCCCCCACCTCCAGCTTGGGCTGACACCAGCAGAGTCGGTACTCGCCAGCGGCCATGTTCTGCCTCAGAGAAAAAGAAGAGCAGAGCAAAGGTTTTAAAGAGAGGCCCAAAGGAGCACCCCAAGTCCTTCCTTTTTGGAAAAAAAGACCGGCGCGGGCGACGTTTTTGCGGGAGACTCGGAGAAGAAAAACCGCGAGGGCGGAGCTTCCTGGCCTGGGCAACACGGACGGGCCACGTGCTCGGAAAACCGACGCCAAGGGGTTGTGTGGGGTGAGTTGCGGGCCGTCATTTTGGGTTGCGCCGTTTTGGGTCCCATCATTTTGGGTCCCATCACGTTGTTCCGCCATTTCTTTGGGCTCCACCATCATTCTTTTGGGGCAGCCTCCAATTTTTCGGGGGCTCCAACTAACCCCTCCGGGTTGGCTTCGCCTTGGCCCTCCCCTTGGCACGGGCGGCGTTTCCCTCCTCCGGCGGCGCCGCGCGCGCTCGGCGTCCGCGACGCCCGAGGCTGGCGTCCTTCGACTTCTTCGGGCCGAAGGCGCCGAAGCCCAAAGGCCGGGAGCTCAGCAGCTCGGCCGGGGGTGGACCGAGTTGACTTCCGTTTTGGGTGGGTAAAATTCCCGCTCCCCCCGCCCCAAAGGTGAGAGAGTCCCCCCAAAGAAAGTCCAAGTTGGATGAACCCTGGAAGTGGTGGGTAAAGCTGAGACTGAGTGTGATGTGCAAGGGTCACAATTTGCTAAGAAGACAGCAGACATGTTGATCTGAGCGCGTGTTTTTTTGCTGAGGCAAGACCCTCGCGCCTAAGGCGCGTGTGACCGCTGGCTTGAGCAGGGGCTTGAGCAGGGGCTTGATTTGTTTCGGCCGATCAGGGCATAGACATGGTGACAGAGAAGGCCATCGAGCGGCTCGGATTTCATCAAGCAAGGCTGAATGCCCGGCTGGCCGGGGGTTTTGCTTGGCGTCTTCCCAAGATGCGACTGTGCCAAGGGCGCTGGAAGGCGAGGCCCCGAAAGCCTCTTGGCAAAGCTCGCAAGGCTTGTGAGCCTGGAGTTCGGATGTTCGCACCCGCAGATGTCGTTGAGCGCAACCAACGAGTTGCCAAACTGGTCCTCGTTTGGGTGTGGGTCAAAATTAAACCAGGGGGTCGCAGAGTTTGGTCGTTGGTTCCATTGACCAGGGCAAGCCATTTTGGGGTTACCCCATTTTTGATCCACGGCCATTTGAGCCGGCTTCATGCTCCGAGTACGCGGGTCCTCGAGGGTCCCCAAAGAAAAGCGCTGCATGCGATGTCGAGATCCGTCGAGCCAAGGAGCCGATCCGGGACTCCGAGGCTCGGGGGCACAAGCCGAGAGTGGCGAACGCGTTGCGCCCAGTTGGCCTATGCCGCAAACCCTCCAGTTCGAAAAGGGGCCGTCATGAAAGAAACAAAGGGGAGTGTCTATTTTAACTGGGTCTTCTCACCATATGACCATATGGGTTGGATTCCTGCATCTCACACTTTTCACACTTTTGCGCAAAAGTCGTCTCTTTGGGGCTGGTTATAAAGGAAGCCAGCCGAGCACCTACAACTTCTTGGACATTTGAGACGGAACCCTGGGCTTTGTGGTCAGCATGGGCTTCTTCATTTTGTCTTTCAAGGTTTCGTACCCCCCCATGGGTGTCAGGCCCGAAGAAACAATCAACAAAAAACCGGGCTTTGGAACCCTCAAAATGGGCTTCGATCTTTTTTCTTGGGTTTGGTCTCCCCCCCCCTTTTCCCCGGTGGGTTTGGAGCCCCGAAAACCCGAGGGGTGGGTTCCAACCGCCTCCGGTGGGTTCCGTTCCGCGGTGCCGTGCGATGCAGGCGGCGACCTTCTCCCAGGCCGCGGTGTCCTCGGCGGTGGCGGAGAAGTTGGCCCGGGAGGCCCAGAAGAAGGCCATGGAGGAGGCGGCGGGAGTGGAGTTGGAGGTTGGGGGGTGGTTGGGGTTTGGTGGTTGGTTTGGTGGGGTATGGTGGGGTATGGTGGGGGGTGGGGGGGGTTGGGGCGGGTTTGGGGGTGGGGTGGGGTTGGTTTGGTGGTTGGTTTGGTGGGGTATGGTGGGGCCGGTGGGGTGGGGGGGAATTGGGTGGGTTGGAAGGGGAAGCGGGGGCGGGCTGTGCGGTTGGGGGGAAGGTGGGGGGAAGGCGGCTCATTTTTTTCCCCCGGTTTGTGTGGAGTTTTTCAAAACGAGAGGAAAGCTGAAGGTAAGAAAGATAGAGGACCGGAAGAAGTTGTTTTTCCGCTCGGTTTTGTTTGAAGTTGAATAAAGTGTGTAGGAAGCGAAATCTTGCCTCATGTCAATTTGGAGGTTGGTCGAGAGGGGCGAGAAGCTGCAGGATTTCATTGCTTCTCTGGAGTTCAAACGAGGGACTTAGCAATGCTTGAATCTGGGGGCTTTTGATTTGTATTTACGCGTGTGTCAAAACTGGTTACCTGGACCCTCACAATTCCAACTCAAAGATGGATGGTTGCCAGCCAACATTATGGTTGGTGAATTCCTTCTGTTTTTATGGGTTGAGGGTCCAAGTACATGGTTGTCTCTTTGGACGCATCGTCCCCGAGAATGGGTTTCGGTTTTCCTTCTGGTGGTTGTGTTTGTTCGAGGTTTTTTCTCCCCCCGGCGTTTTGGGCACTTCCCTTTGAAGGGGCAGATCGAGGGTCCAGAGTCCAGGTGCTTCAGCAAGTCCCTTTCGGCACAAATGCGCCACAATCAACGCCCGGGTAATTGGAGGGCAAGGGACAATCCCCTTGCCATAAATACTTTACATGGTTTCTGCTCAGTTGTTCAGTGGCACCAATTCTTTTTCCCTTTTTGTTTGGAGGCTGCCCCGCTAAGAATGGTCTTCCCCAAAAAGCGTTCCCTTTTTTTCCAGGGTCACTAAATAACTGAGTCTGGGATTACGACCATTTTACCGGGTTTTGAGCAAGTGACTCATTTGCCCACTTGCCAGGCAGCGAAGGCGCGAGAGGAGGAAGCCACTGCCAGGGCGCGCGCCGAATCGGCTTCACTTCGAGTTGCGTCGGGGCGAGAAACGGGGAAACTGGAGGGCAAAAGGGAAAATAGGCACTCAAGTGGTCGTGGGTCACCCCCAGTGAGCATCCCAATCTCCACTAAAATAGACTAAAATGGGTGGTGCACCTACCCCAAAATGGTACAATTGGTTTTCAAGTGGTCGTGTCTTTTTGAAAGGTTGGGCCTCTTCAAAATGGCGCAACGCTGTTCCTTTTGGTTTCCCATTCAAGCCACCAAGACAGGGGTATCACACTCTCAAGTGAGCAGCGTCCCCACTTGGCCGGTTTCTCGCCAGTATTAGGTCGATGGTGCACAATTAGCTTTGGTCTAGAAGTACTTTGCCACCACTTTCCGTTCGAGTATTTACTTTTGCAAAAAGCAAAACTGTTTCCCTCGTCTCCCGAACTCAACCAACCTGGAGATTCCTTCTCCTAGAAATTCCTGGTAGTTTTGGGATTGGCACCAATTTTCAGCGCAAGCAACAGCACATTGCCACCAAACAGCTCGCGAGGCGCAAATACCCGCAACAGGCCGCACATTGCCCACAAAATGGCCGCCAACCGCCGCCAAAAGAAGCGCACATCCGACAGTGAACGCCCAGCAACGCCCAAAGCCACCGGCAAACACCCAACACGAAAAAACACACCCCCGAAGAATGCCCAACCCGCCCTGAACCCGCCCGAGGAAAAAAACAAAACACAAGCACACACACACACACAAAAACAACAAACAAGCAAACATATATACCGTCAACTCCAGGAGGCGTCTTTCCCCAAAAACAAACACCACGGCCGGGGGTTTTCCTTTCTTGGGCGCCAGCGAGGCCGCGCAGCTGGCGGCGGAGGAGGCCTTCCGAAAGGCTCAGAGGGCCAAGGAGCTGGAGGAGCGGCCAGCAGCGAGGGCGGCTCGGTGGACCGCTAAGTGGACCCCGTGTTAACGGAGAGCCAAAAGGACAACCGAAATCCATTTGTTGGGTCCACCCTGAAAAACGAAGACACCCACTTTGACGCAAATCTCTGGGGGAACCTTCCATTTCCATTCTTTGGGATCCGAATCTTTCTAGAAAACCTCGAGACACCCATTGAAAACGACGGGTGAATTAACTTTGGCGCAAATTTTGCGTGGAGGTTAGGACTGAACAACTTCCTGCCAACGAATGGATTTTCCCATGAAGGCCATGAAAAGTTGAACTTTTAGCAGGGCAACCGGAAAACATCCTAAATTCGCTCTTTACCCCCCAAACTTTCATAGGTGGCTTTGCAGAGATTCCCCCCGAATTCCTCGCTTCTGGGGGAAGCACCCCCGAATTTTAACGGGAGCAGTGTGGTCTACTCAGCTCGGTCGCTTTCTGCTCGTTTTGAAGGGAATCTGGTAGACTACTGGATATCTACCACCTTTTCAGGGAGGTATCTGGGAAATGGAGGTCACATCTCAATGGTTCAATGGCCAGCTGAAAGCATTGGGATCTTAGGGAGGGGTGCGGCTCCCTGGGGCCACGTGTTTTGAGACTTCGGGGGGTGCGTAAGGCCCGGGCCCCAAAGGGGTATCCAAAATTCGATCCTTGAAGCTATTTCGAGTTCTATTACTGCTTCTTGTCTTAGTTCAACCCAACTTCTCCTATGTCTATTGTTGGGGGGTGTTTCCCAATGTCTCTTGTATTTTTGTTCCCCCTGTTTTTCTCGTTTCTCCTGTTTCTCTCTTTATTTTGGCTAGGGCTTCTTTTTGGGCCGGGAACCACACAGCCGGCGATCTGTGACACGTGCATGTGCTATCTGATTCTCTGGCGCTGGCCGTGGCGCAGCTTTGGGAAATCTGGATTCATTCCCTCCAGGCGTGTCCCATTGACAACGCATATAAACACACACATATTATGACTGTATGGGTGTGGCTCAAATCTAAGAGCTAGGGTGTTACACAGGTTTTAGCCTTTGGTTCCATTTATCAAGGTGCCATGTTGGTGCATACTTTTGAGCCACAGCCGTATGATTCAGCTGTTTTCGTCGTGTTTCGCCCTGCACATCCGCCAGGAGCAAGTAGAGAGGGACCTGAGAAAAGCCGAGGCCTGTGCGAGCACCCCAGGTTTGGTTGCCCAAACGGGATTTAAACCGCAAAAACAAGGCAGTTGTTGTCAGCTAGCAGTTTCCATTGAATACAAACTGTACCCAAGAGGCTGTCATTGTAGAATTTTCATTATGATGAGCTTATTAAGGACCAACACAAGGAATCGAGACCCGGCATTGTGAGCCCTTGCCGGACTGTCAGATTGTTTCACACTCCAGATGCTACTTTGATCACAAAAGCTGCAGCAAGAGTTCTCTTGGCTTTGGCTTCTTAGGTGTTGAGTCTCCCGCACTGATTCATTCAATATTGTCTTTGGCCCACTGCCACCTGCGATATCCCATTATTTTTGTCTGATTCTCTAGCTTTTTGCCTTGTTTCTCCACTCCTCTTCCCTTCAACTTTCCACGCTCTCCCCCCCGCTCTCTTTCCGCTGAATTGAGTGACCTGAATCATCAAAAGCATGTGGCAGGCTGCGGGCAGCTCGTTTGGGTGTGACTTATCCCCTGAAAAGTTGTTTCCTGTTGGTTTCCTTTCAACTTTTTGGGGCAAAAAAAAGCACGAAAAAGAAGGAAACAAAAGAAACAACAACGTCGGACCCCTTCTTCCTCTGCGCAACGGCTCACGTGTCTTCGGAAACGCGATCGCCAGGCCGCGGCTGATATGGCGGTGAAGAATGCCAGCACTGCGCAGCTGGTGGAGCAAGAGGCAGGTGAGCCACAATCAAAACCCGGGTCGATGAAGCTTAGTTAGGGACGATCCCAACCATAAATAGCTGCGGCCGCCTTCTTATTCCTTTGCATGGTTCTGGGTTCACCTTTGATTGCGACTCAGGTGTCTTACACGGCGCACCAAACGAGTTGGATGTGGCACGCCTTTCACAAGAGTTGCTTCTGCACTGAGATCAATCTGGAAGGGTACCTAAGCAGGTGCATTCCTTCTTTTCTTTTTGGGTCGAGGTCTCCATTTGTAGTTCAAAATTAGTCGCGAGGAATTGGACCGCAGGTTCTTCCGTCCTTGCTTCCCTATTTTTGACCACCACATTGGTGTGGCCATGGGTCAAAATCCCGTATCTCAAGTGAACATCCGGTTCTAAAATGGGTGCTGCACCTACCAACCAAAATGGGATCCCAAAACGCTTTTGACCACCACACCCATGTAGCAAGAGGATCTCAAGGCACACTGCCCGTGCCTTCTCCAGGAGATCCGGCGCCTGGATGAAGACGTGTCCAGGTCCTAACTCAGAGCTCCGAGCTCAGCGCCGCGCGGCGGAGCGGTGAGGTTTCGCTGGCATTCGCTTCTCGACCTCAGGGAGAGTTGGTGGACCCCGTTTTTTTCCACGTGGAAGTCATCCGCAAGGAAATTTAGTAGCCAGAGCCCTGAAACGAGGACACCTCCGAAGCCAATGGCTGGAAATTGGAGCTTTGGTGCTGGACGCAAGCCATTCAATTGCGCAGGGTCCAGTCGCTGTGAGGTATGCCAAGAGCGAGCACGGCGTCTTCGCGCAGGGCTTTCGAAGCCCCGGATCCGCACCATTTCGAGAAGCAAGAGAGAGCCAGAAAACATCGGTGAGTCGTCGTGCGCGCCTGGATGTGAGGTTGGACCCCACAAAATGGGAGGTTTTCCTTTGGCTTCCCGAAAAGCACCAGCCCGGAGCGGAGACCCTCAAAAAAAAACGACCGACCCTCCTGCAAGTTCAGCGCAGACCGCATTTTGAGCGACCCGACAGTTGAGTGGAGTCAGTGGGTCACCTGGGTCGTCTTCGCCTTTGCCAGGCCGTGGTGCAACATTTGCTGACTGCCGGCGTCCCGCTGACAGGCCCGAAACCAGACTCCGGTCTGTGCCGCATCCCTCAGATGATACGGGTCTGTCTGTTTTTAGGGCTCCCATTTTGGTTGGTCTGGAAGGAAGCCCATCGTGTGGGACTCCCCTAAACAAAGACACACACACACACATACTGGACAGCATCGGAAAGCAAGTTGCCTTGAGCTCGTCGCCAGATTCTACTGCGCCAGCCTTTGCATGTTTGACATACGGCGTCGGGTGCGGGACCCGTTGACAGGCAACTGAACCCCCAAAGTGGACGACAACTGGTCCTTAAGAACTTGGATACAGGATAAACAATTGTAGGGGTTTGGTGTCTTGTTTGATAGCATTCAACATAGCTCGCCCTAACCGGCGGCAAGAAATGGAGACGAGACAGCTTCATGTGGGTTACTCTTTTTGTTAGGGGATGCCCTTTGCGTGTTTTACTTTTTCATTTTTTTTTGGGGGGGGGCCGCCCCAAAAAGACGGTGCTCTCAAAGGCGAAGACCTGTTTGCTTTTGGGTGAGCCTGGGCTTGCTTGACTCAAAGCCACATGTGCCACGATTTGTCTCTTTGGGCCTAACGTTGGGATGGTCATGGCAAGGATGCGTATCCCCTGGTTACCACTGTTCAAACAACGGTTGGGTTTATATAATCACCATTGTTTGCGTCAGGATTGTCATCATCCACATTGGATGCCAAGGCCATTCTCTTAATGGGAAGGGGTTGAATTTTAGGGTAACCACATTTTTGCTGATTCCTACCATGACCCCATCGGCCAAACAAAGGGAGTTTTGAACATGTGCAGATATGCGCGCCGCAGCCGTTGCACGGCTTTTAAGAGAGCATGGCTCTGTGAGTCTGTGATTGCGCAGTCATTTCTCGAAGCGATCCGATTACACACAAGCGAGCCCCCAGCCCATTCTCATTTACCTGCGCATTTTAAGAGGGAACCACCAAAGTGGCGGACATGAATCTCCACCGATTTTTTTCTGCGCCCAAAAAAGTCACTCTTTTGGACCCCAACCAATTCACACCCATTTCCTCCGGGGCATTGAAGAGAGAGCTTATTGCCCGACGGCAATGGTCCCAAAGGTCCGCAGCTCAGCTCAGCTTGAAGAAACTTTCCTTCCTGCGCGTCTCGCCGTCAGGCGAGATGCATCCCCTTGGGGTGGCTGTGCCTTGGTCCGAAGCGAATCCGCCGCGACGCGTCAACTGGGATCGCCTGGCTGCACCTCGTAGCGCGCACGCGCCGAGGCTCGCGGCAGTGGGGTGGAGCCTCTTTTTGGCAAGCTCCAAGCTCAGGCAAAGACTAGGGGGGGAAGATGGGATCGGGGGGTTGGTCCTAGGCTATGTGGGCTTCCTCGAGACTCAGCCCCGACGTTTGGCAACTTCAGACGTCAGCTGTGAGAATCAGACAGGCCGGAGCTGAATCCTTACAGCAAGATGTGACCACGCTGAGGATTTTCTTGGGCCCTGAGACTTTCAAACGGCCCTTGTCACTGCTTGTCACTGTTAATTGCGCGCAGAACACTCCGAACCAGCAGGTTTGTGAAGCCTTGGAAATCACTGGGGCTGATCCAACAACAGAGCCGGGAGTGCAGTCGTTTCACACGTCACCAGCTGCCAAAGTCGTTGACCTGCCCACACAGGCAATGAGACCGAGGGCGGTGTCGAGCACGGAGCGAACGAGCACACGGCAGGTGCCTAGTTCGTCATGAATTCCATGCCACTTGGGAGCTCCAACTTGACGTCAAACTGGGAGATGGTTGCTGCGAATGAGCCACATGAATCTGCAGGCCACGATGCCCACGGTCATCCTCACGACGCTCTGGCGTTTCTACTGCTCTCCTTTATCTTTGGAGTCTCTTTGACCGCGCTTACCATGGTGGAATACTTCAAAGGACTGCCGGGGGGGGGATGCGATGTGGTGATTTGGCAGTGGGATTTTTCGTGCGGCAAGAATGTTTGAAGCTGATCCAGATTCAAGTGCACGTGCGATTCGCCCTTTGTCAGTTTCCCATACAGAGATTGGATTTGGCTTCTATTGGGAGGAAACAAAAATTAGAGCGAACAAAGTGATTCTTTTGCGGGCGTCAAGAGAGGCTCCGCAGATTCCAACCGCTGTCTTGTTTTGTTGTTGTTTCTCCCTTGCTTGGCACAACATCTGAGCGTCGTTCTCGGTCGCATGCTTCTTTCTTTTTTTTCCCCGCCCGGCGTTCCCAAGATCTGCGCGTCTTTCGCTTCGCTCGCCTCGGCGAATTCTTCGGCTCCAGGACTTCAGCAGACAGTGGCGCTGTTTATTAGCGGCATCATCCTGGCGCTGATCCACAACGCGGTGCCGGCCGAGAGCATGAACGCCGTGTGGGCAAGCTCCTGGGAGATGTGGATGTAGCCCGGCGGGAAAGCTGGATAGCTGGGAAAACGCGAGGAGATGGCTGTGGCGTTCAAAACCGTTTTGGGATCCCATTTTGGTTGGTGGGTGAACTCACCACCCATTTTTAGGCTTGATTTTGGTGGGGATTGGGATGTTCACTAGGGGTACGGGCTGTAGACCCATGGCCACATGTTGTAGGGGTTTGTCTTTTCTAAGGGTACCTTTTTTTGGGTGGTTGCAAGGGGAAACCGAAGCGAAGACCACGCCAATTTTTGGGGTTCCTCTATTTTGACACACCCGGCTGTTTGCCGTTGGCCAACCCCAACTGAGGAACATCGATCCCCACCTCCTCCTTTTCACCATGCTGCCGGCTTTACTTATGGCGGATGCCATGACCATCAACACAGGACGGGTTCACGCCAGAAAACATCCGCTGGACCGGTTCGCTGGCACGGGCATTTTCCCATGGAACCCAAGAAACCGTAGAGGAACATCCAAACTGGGGCTCCAGGTGTCCCCTTGGTTTCCTTCCGTTAACGGGAGGGACTCGCTCGACTCCCCTGTGAAGTCGAAGCCAGTCGAACGTCGAAGTCGTCGAAAGTCGAGGAGTTG
>CAUJNA010002857.1:743587-761087 GCA_963377175.1 Effrenium voratum | reverse complement strand
TGATGATGATTCGATGATGATTCGATGATGATGATAGACCCTTCCTGTGTAGGGTGGACAGCCAAAGAGCAGGAGCACAGTTGGTACAAGAGGACATTTGTTCGAAAGCAGCAAAACTTCGGCTGATGCTATGTTGGGCTTTCTGATTTTGGCCTGAGGTTCTTTCGACCGTGGCTGCAGCGCTCGTTCTCGCGCGCAAGATGTGGCCTGTCATCATTGACAGGCCAGTGCCCAATGGACTCCTTGGTACGGTGCCTTGAGAGAACCGAAGGCTCGAAGCTTGAGACCCCGAGCCGCTTGTACATCATCTCAAGCGGAAGAAACATTCAACACATTTTTGTTTATGTGTGCCTGGAGAGGTTAGCTTGATGTGCGCGACGCGTTCTCAAAGCTGCTCTTCGGAGAACGTTGGCATTCGATTAGAGCGGACGCGCAAGTAGACTCTTCGAGTTGCCGGGCACTTCGATGCAGGGAGTCCCTCATGAGCTTTTGGCACGTCTTTGAGTACCTCTGCAACACCCTCATCTTCTTCCTCGCGGGTGCGCTCACTGGGAGCCTTGGCGCGTCCCAATCGTCACTGGACATGGGTGAAGTCTTTGTGTAGGGAAAGCCCCTAACATGTTTGGTTTTCCTTTCTTGGTTTCTGTGAAAACCCACAAAAGAAAGGGGGTGTGCCCTGAAAACTGAGACATCCACATGTTCAACCGGTGGTCCAGTTGCGGGATTTTCGCCGAGGAATTCCATGATCAACATCGAGGCCCAAGATTGGGGACATCTTTTGGCGGCGTGGCTGCACATGGTGACTTAGTGGTGGGCTATGGCCGCGTTGATTCCGCGGACTTGGTTTGGGGGCAATGCTTGACAGAGCTCCAAGTGTTCCCCAACTTTGGGTGGTTTTGTGGCGCCGCCTTTTGGGGCCGTGTTCAGTGATTTTCCTTTTGGGGGCGGTCTTCCAGGACCCACATTGCGAGGAGCTATAAAATGTCTAGTCCACAAAGTTGGTGTTTGGCAGTGGCCGGCGCACGCGCAAGGTGATCTATATCTTCCTGGTCTTGGCTCGCCGCGAGCCAAGCTCCAGGACTAGCTGAACCCCAAGGAAAATGGCCCATGCTTGCCCAGGCTTTGGGGAGTTTTTCTAGGCCCCCCCTTCTTGTGAGCAACCCTTTGCCGCAGACCATATATATATATATACATATATATATATATATATGTGTATATATATATATATATATATAATTCCACTTACTTGTGACCATATGTCGTATTTGGGCAAGTCTTGTAACCTCATGGGACGATTCACATCCAATCTTCACCAACGTTTGGGCAATTTACCATGCGAAGTTCTGAGTCTATGGGAATCGCTTGGCGTTTTTTCCATTGGGCCTCGCTTCTTCGCATGGGATTCGAGGTGGCAGCATCGTGTTTTGCTCCATGCCGCTGCTGCAGCTGATGCATCCGGCCCGGCAGAAGGAGCTTTCGGGATGAGCCGAAACTTGGAAGTCGTCTCAGTGCTTCTAATACCCCCTCAGCCTTGAGCCTTCCAAAGCCCCCAACCATGTTTTTCCCGTAATAGATGAAGCTCCTTTCTTTCACGGTTAAACAATGGATGCAATAGCTGGGGTTAGCACCATATTGTGTTGCGGGTTTGACCCCTTCTCCCCTTTTCCCGGGCCGTTTCCGCTGTTTTCCTTTTCGTTCCGATCCGCTCTCCGGTCCAGCGGCTCGCTCTGGATCACCTCGCGCGCGTCTGCGGCAGGTCACGGTGCAGGAGGCGCTGGTGATCACCTGGGGCGGGCTGCGGGGGGCCGTGGGCCTGTCGCTGGCCATCCAGGTGGCCAAGGACCGCGCCGGAGGCGCGGGGTCTGCGGTCTGAGCCGCGCGGGCGGGGAGACGCGGAAGCCGACGGTCTGAGTGGAAGCCGAGGATTCAAGACAAGGAACAGGAAACCCACACACATCCACATGCAGGAAGTCTTCCAATCCATCTCTCGATCCGATGACCGCGCTCGATCTGAATGCATTGGATGGCCACCGATTTTCGACGGCCATCGCTCCGGCCGAGGCGTCCTCTCCTACGAGGACGCGCACCGGGTGCTGTTCTACGTGGGCGGCGTCGCGGCGCTGCCGCGGCCTCGGTCTGCGTGGGTGGTGAAAAGACTGGTTCCTCAGATTGGGATTGAGATGGTCCTGGTAAGGATCCTCAATATTCATGATTCCTATTGAGGCAACCATGACCATATGACCATATAAGGAGTTTTGACGTTTGCGCATGTGGGTGTGTCTTTTTTGAGGGTACCCTTTTTGTGGATGGGTTTAAAGGGACGCAACAGGACCCCTATTATGAGACACAACCATATAAGCAATGTGAACATATATGGGTGCTAACATTCACTGCATATGAACCAAAAGCGCGATTGAACAAAGACCTGGTGAAGGTCGAGCTGCAGCAATAGGAGGTGCAAGCTCAACGCTGGTTCCAATCTTTCTCTGTCCCATCTCGGTGGTCTTAGCTTGATTCGGGATTCCCAAGATCGGTTTCAATGGATGTGAAATACGAGAAAACCTTTTGGTTGTCAAAGGGAGCTTGGGAATGATAAGGGGAGATATGAAAATGCGGAAGCACTCCCTTTTCGAGCTCCTGTTCTTGCATTCACCATTGTTCAACGGATTTCTTAGGACGCTGGTGGTGAATGCCACGACCAGCCCCTTGCTGGTGAGCGTACTGGGCATCACTCGCTGGGAGAGCGCCAAGCAGAGCATGATGCTGATGCTGCACTCCCGCTTGAAGGCAGGGTTGGAGTTTTCGGATCGGAAACTCCGGAAGTTCGGAAGCCCAGATCCGGTTGCACAGGTTTTCGAAAGCGGCTTTCCAGCAGAAACAGGTTTCAATAGCCACCCCCGCCCACTGTGGCAGGCAACCAAAAAGGTGACGTTCAAATGGGTTGAACGGAAGAGAAGGAAGGCTTCTTGTCCTTTTGTGAATTGCCGGCGACTGGCCACCAAAGTTGACAAATCGCGAGTGGCGGCAAGCACTTTGACCCTTGAGCCCTTCAGTTTTGCTTTCTTCAGACTTGCAGGGCGCGAGGCGTCATGTCACTTGGAGTTTGCCAAAAGCCACTCACGGGACACCGTCAGCAGACATGAAACAAAAACAGCACGGGTTGTTTTGGTGTCTCCAACATCTGGCTGCCGAGTGCTGCCCGGCGTTCAGGTGGAAGCGAAGCACCTCGGGACCAACAGTCAAGTGACCCACACCCTCTCCCATGCGCCTCGGATGGGTTGATGTCATGGCTCGAGGGGGGTGGCGCAGACCGCAGACCTGCTTTCACAGTCTGCCTTGTACGGAAACCGCGTCCTCCGGCTTGAACTCGTTCGCCGAGCTCCACCGAATCGCCCAGAAACCCCTTCACGCATGCGATGTTGCTATGCTGGTGATTTGGTGTCCAGGTCCTCGGGGACCTGAAGCACGAGATCAAGAAGCAGAAAATCGGCCGCTCGATCTTTGAGGGGATGTGTGCGTTGGGTTTTGTTGAGCCCTTGTGGCATGGCGCGAAGTTGGTCTCACTTCCTGAGCTCCTGGACTTTAGTCACTTTTCGGGCGGACCATGTTAGTGGCAAATAAAAGGTTCAGCGGTTTTTTGGGCCACTCAGCAAGTGAGTGGTTTGGCTTTTCTGGATGGTTCAAGCTGCCCATCCCTCAAAGACTCATCGGAGGTGTACCCGGCCTGAGCTGAGCTGAGAGAGCCAGGCGAGGAGGACGAGGTCCAGGAGGTGGAGATCGTGCACAGCAAGAGCAACGTCCTACAAGGGCATGACCGCAGTGAAGGTTTCTGGAAGTTGATTCCTCTAGCCCATTCTTTTCAGCCATCTTTCTTTTCACAAACCAGATCCGTTTTCCCTGGGATTCCGGAGGTTTTCTAGAAAGATTCGGATTCCTGGAAAGAATGGGGAAGGCACCCCTAGCAAGTACTCTACTTGCCGGCAATGCCGAAGCCTCTGATGCACCATGCACCTTTGAAAACCATGTATCCTGTGATTCGGTCACCCCCAAGTCTATCTCGCTCGCGCCAACCGATCCGAAGGAGACACGACTTCGACGATCCCGGGCGAGCAGGCCATTCCGTTTTTTCCTTTTTTTCTTCTTTTTTTCTTCTTCTATTTGTTTTTCATTTTTTGTCGTTTTCAATGCCATCGGACGGAGCGCGATCAGGAGGAACCTTAGGAGAGACTGCCCCTGGAATCAAAGACAAGCCAGATATTTTCGGATCGGACGAGTCACGGCCAGGTTCACGGAAGATGTGGTGCACGGCCTGCGGAAGCTGGGGGAAAAAGTAACTCTCACTGCCGGGGTCGACAACGTGCCCTGGCATCATCGTGAACCGCCCGGGTAGGCTCCTGTGGTCGAAAGGCATGGGCTCTTTTTTTTTTGCCAGGAGCTGAAAGGGCTTGCGCCCCTTAGTGGTGTAAAGCTGATCAACTGATGGCGAAAGGGCGGAATGAGACTGAACTCGGAGCTGAACGGAGGAACCACCTGAAAAGTGGTCGGCGGACTTTGTAATCCCCACCGAAATGATGTTTAAGGGTGTCTATGTAGGATTCATACCCAAATATTGTGTGCCTCATAAAGAACAGAAAAGAAACAGCGCCCCCCCAGCACCACCCCAACTTGCCTACTTTTTCAGCCATGTCCAAAATCCCGTTTGTTCGGTAACCGAAAAGCAGTGGTTGGGGGGTTGCTTGCTGGCCCCTCTTATGGTCCGAGACCCGACGCAAAACTTGGTGCTTCGGGACCTTCCGGCCTTTGGGAAGGAACCGTTTGACGGATGGTTTTCCTCGGGGTCCTTCCATGTCTCAAATCGACGCAGCAAGAAAAGGTTGGTAGGATTTGGACCCTAAATGGCGGGATGTTCCGCAAAGGGTTTCTCTGTCAAACCTACACAAAGAGCTTGCTGATGCTCAGTACTAAGTTTTTTTGTTTTTTTTGGGTGGGGTGTTGGAAGGAGAGCGATCTCCGCGAGGTCAACGACTGGCAGGAGGGGAAGGCGAAGACGGAGGAGATGCGACGGCAGCTGCTGAAGTCCCAGCAGGACCACTCCTGCGACGCCGGCTTCGCGGTCACCATCCTGGATCTGCGCCTCGACGGGAAAGAAACCGCGCGCGCCGTTTTTTTTTTTTTGTTTTTTGTGGAGGGGACCGAGGTTGAACAGGGAAACCAACAGACAGAAGGCTGAAAAGCTTTTTCTTTTTGGTTGCGGGCACCGCAGGTCTGGGAGTTGAAAAGGGAAACCGGCGGCAAAGCTGAAATCGATCTTGGGGCGATGATTCCTTGGTGAACGCGAACGACCGCCTGCTCCCCAAGTCCACTAGGTTCTACTGGGACTTGGGGTCGAAATTATTGCATGACGGCAGCCCTCAAGAACAAGGAGGCAGAGTCAGGAATTCCATTGAATCTCCCACAATTTGTCAATGAAGGGTTGGCGAGGCATCGCTTTGGTCTTGAGTCTTAACTCCCGAGTGAGGCATGGGGTTGCATTTGTGATCAGCCCGAGTGCCGCTAGGCTAGATGATTTGCCGATGCAAAACGACATGCCTCACATCCACCACGTGGTGGAGAAGGACAACGTATGGCCGCCAATGCTGCGAGTTCTCAACGAAGCCTTCCTGAAGATAGTCGCTTGACTGTTCGGATGCATCTCCTTACCTCCCTGAAAGGCTTGCGGCGGTCGATTGCGCCTGGATAAAATGGTGGCGTGTACCTGTTTACCTGTTCTTGCAGGCGTTGCTTTCATCGTCTCTTGTACGATCTTGCGTGTCGTTTTGGTCTCTCTCTGGTCCCGTTCTCGAAGACTGCATCTTCAAGCCAGGACAACTGGTTGCTTAAAAGGTAGATTGCTTGTCCCCGGAACATCTCCACAGTGCGCTCTCCAGCGCTTTGCCTTCACTGTATATCCCTCTGGCACATGGCGTGAAGAGGCGTGAAGTGCAAGCGAAACGGTTGGTTCGTTTGGGGTTCCCTCAGGATGTCCTTTGGGTACTGTGATTTCCTGGCCTACCTTGCACAGGGCTCCGAAAAGGGGAGAAGGGGCCAACAAGCGTGCCATTCTTTTCACAGCCTGTCCCCTGCGGTTCCCTAGTCCAGCTTTTGCCGACTCGCCTTTTTTTCCCTTGAACACACAATCTAAGGGTCAATTCAAAGGGTTAATTTGTCTCATTTGCATACCCCTTACATACCCCTTATATTGGCACGATGGGCAAAGCGACTCACACTTCCCATGGTCACGGGCCCCCCAAAGAGGGGACCCAAAAAAGAAGCCCGAAAAGACCCTTGGCCTTAGTCGATATCTTGGCCCCTGGAACACTCAACAATTGGCTTAAAGAACTCGCCATTTTTTGTGTGTGTGTGTGTGTGTCTCCCTTAAACCGGTGCACTACCTTTGGTTCACAAAACTCGGGGTCGCTTCTTTTTTTTGGCGTCTCGCTTGGAAAGGTGGAGAGCGAGTATTGGGAGCTCATCGAGAAGCGCCACTTCCCGGACACGGAGACGGGGGAGGCCCTGCTGCTCAGCGTCTCCATGGCCCGGGAGACGCCGCCCCACGAGCTGAAGGACTTGGAACGCCCCTCGGAAGGACTTCGACCGGTTCTTTTGTCCTTTTTTTCTTCTTTTCTCGGGGGTGGAGGGCCGTGTTCTTGTCTCTCTTCTTGTTTTTCTTTTCTCTCTCTATTTTTTTTTCTTGGGGGGGGGGTCGTAGTTTTGTGTGCGTATTTTTGGTGGGGAGGGGAGCGGATGACAGTTTGTTGTGCATTTCGGAGGGGGGGGGGGGTTCTTTTGAACATGTTTTTGGCGGACAGGGTTTAGGTGTTAGCCTCGGAGCCACTCCATAGATCGATCCAAGTGGGCCATTCGACAGGTTCATTGATAAGGGACGGACTTCAGATGAGATTCGGCCTTTCCTGATTTGTCTTTGGTGAACTTGGTTGGGCAGAACCCGGGAGACACTCTAAATTTCTCTAACTAAGGGGGACTCTCTTGCCCTTCTAGTCCGGGTAGTAGCATACTTTGACCGTGGACCAGTTAGCTGTCCTTTTTCTATGTTTGCAACTTCAAGCTTCACGTTTTGGCGTCAGTTTCCTTTTAGTCGGGTGACTTTTGTTGGGGGAAGATGCGGAATGCAGAAAACCATCTGTCAAGAGGCGTAGCTGGAAAGGCGGCACGAAAACATCACCAGTTCCCAAATAGGGATTTTTCGATTTTTGACCCCGCCCCCAAAGTTTCCTGCATCGGCTTCCATTCGGAAAAGATCAAGGTGTTCTTGTTTGGTGGGGCGCAGCTTGCAGGCTGCCTTTGAGAACGAGAGAGGAACATTTGGATGTGGATCAAAATTAAGCCTCCAGGGGACCGCAGATTTTAGTCTATGTTTCCATTTGCCAGGGTTCCATTTTGGGTAATTACTTATTTTGACCCACAGCCATTTGAAGTCAGATGTTGACTCGGAGCTTGGCTGATTTGAGCCGCGGTTCGTGGCCGCGGTTCGTGCGAGTAGGCCGCTTCAGCCAAGGACTGCAAGATCTGATCAAAGAATCTTGGCTTTTTGAGAAGACTTGTGCCGAGCACTGAACGTTTGAAGGCAGATGCACGACTGACCAAGTGCTGCTTCTTCAGGACGTTCATGACAAGCTGCTGCATGTGGGGTTGACTTGAGGAAAAGGAAGACGAGTATCATGGCCAAATCAGCCACTTGGCATGAGTTGATCTTATGCCTTGTGGCTTCTTGCGAGTTCTGCATCCTCAGCACCAGGAACACTCTCAGCATCACCTTGTTTGCTTTTGGCTTTTTGGTCGGGGGACTTCTGGCCTCCCAGGCTCCGGCTGAGTTTTTGGGCTCTCAGCTGGGAGCAGCTCATGTCGAATGGGGCGGGCTGCTCCCAACTCGCGGTGATTCGGCTTTGTCATAACCTACCTTAAAAGACAAACCCAAACCCCCGAACGAACCCTAAGGAGTCCAAAGGAGAACCCTAAACTCACGTTTCGGTCAGTACACACACCCTAAACAAACCCTAAACCACAATCAAACTAGAACCACCGAAACTCGCCCTAACGACCGAACCCACTCTAAACCAGAAATCACCAGTCCCTAAGCCAACTCTAAACCTACCCTAAACACCACCCACTCTAAAACCAACCTAAGCTAATCCTAACACCCACCCTAACCCCCCCTAAACCAACCCTATCCACGCACTGAACAAGCACCGAACCATCCCTAATAAGCCCAATTTAAACCAGCCCTGAATAAGCGTTAGGCAAACCCGATACCAACCCTATCCAACCCCCAACCAATCCTAAAGCTACCCTCAGCCAGCAGTAAACCCAAACTAAACCCACCTTAAACCAGCTCTAAGCCCACCAACAAGCCAAACCAACACTAAACAATCCCTAAGCCGCCCTAAGCCCACCTAAACACAACCACAGCCCAAACCAACTCTAAACCCACCCTAACCCACCCTAAACCAACCCTAACAACCCCACCAGAAGCCAGCGCTAGACACCTAAAGCGCAGCCAAACCAACCCAAGCCTACACCGACGTATACAAGCCCACAACCAATCGAACCCGCCGTGAACCAACCCCAAACCCACGCCCCGAAACAAGCCTGGCACCCAACCTTGAACCCTGCGAGGATAACACAACAAACAGCGTAAAGAAAAGCAACAACTAACACACACACACACACACACCTTCAAACAACTCTTGCTCTCAGGCCGAAGAAACTTGCACGAGACCAGCTCGCTGCAGAGACTCTGTAACTCCTTGCCCTTCACAATCTTTATGACCATCGTCATCGTCCTCAGCGTGGCGGTGGTGCAGTACGAGGCTGGACACAGAAACGGGTGGATTCCATGGATGCCCGGCTTAGCGCGACAGGACATCGCGGCGGTGTCTTACAAGAACATGGTGGTCATTGTCCTTGAGGCTCCACCAGTCATAGGTCAGTCGCAATACCTGAGCAACCAGCACAGTTCCCTAAATATGGGTTATCGCCTCAATTTCTGGGCAGTTTGACGGTCCAGGCACGACGATGCCCCAATGTGAAGCAGTGGTTTTTGGGTAAAGGGAGGTTGCCCGAAGTCCATGTCCTAGGGAATGAGTCAAATTGGAGTATCTTAAAAGTAGGAGACCCCCCAAAATGAGTGGTTTCCTTTTGGCTTCCCTTTAAAGCACCCTGAAAAGGGTACCGTTCATTTGATCAGATTGCAGGGATCCACCTCCTCGTGAACATGTGATGAGCATGCTCCGCATGTCACAATCCAGACGTGGCATGCTTATTCATAAGCAATATTCCTGGACCCTTGAACTACCAAAAAAATATAATACGGATTTCGACCCATACATTTGGAGCAATAAGCAATTTGTAAGGGAATCTTGAGGCTTAAATTGTGCCGGTGGATGCTTGAATCAGTAAAGTCCTCGCCCCTGCTTGGTGGATAGGCAATCTTCCTGACCATTTTCTTTGTAGAGATGGTGTTGAAGTTGACCGCCTTCCGCCTCAAGTACTTCTGGGAAGCTTGGCGTTACTCCTGAGTCATTGAGAGGAGACCGAGTTCAAGGGTGAAAGACAATGTTGACCCCGGAATTCTGCTTATAGGGATGGGAGCCCTCCAAAATGGTCTGAATCCCCACGAAAACCAGGAAAAAAAACGAACCCCATGTTCCCATTGCGCCCGACTCCGCACCTTTGATGTTTGCTTACTTGCCACTTTGAGAGTCGGCGTTAACCCAAAATCACACGGGTCTGTCTTTTTTTTGGAGTCCTCGTTTCGGTGGCATTAAAAGGGAAACCAAGAGGAACCCACATTGCGAACAGGGCCAAGATTTGGACTGTAAAACAACATTTCACGGCACGCCCCAAAACCCAGAAAATTGCTGGGGAAGTTCCGGAGAACCTTGTATATGCCAGCAAAGCAGTTTTGTCCGTGAAATGTTTGGGGATTCCACCCAGTGTGCTGTTGCTTGTTTGGGATGCAGTAGAGTCATCATCAAAACCCGGGGTAGTAAGGGACGATCCCAGCCAGAATTAGGTGGCCGCTTTCATAGTTCTTTTCATGGTTCTGGGCAGACCATTATCATCCCGATCGGTTTGACTATGACTTCATATGTCGGGCGGCAGCTAAACGACGTTGTTCAGGAGGTGTCCCTTCTTTCTCAACCCAAAAAAAAACGGCAAACTTTCAAAGCCCACGCTGTGGGTTTTTGCAGTGCAGAGATTTGTCACGTTGCGTGGCTTCAAAGTCAGGTTGCGGGGCTTGCCCTGGGCTGTGTTCCCACTGTTCTGGGCCCGTGTCTGTTTTGAGACTGTTCATCTTTTTGGGGGTGGGTTCCAGGGAAGCTGCAAGGAACACAAAACCATTCTGCGGTGTCCAGTTGTTTAAAGACACCCAGGGAAGCCAAACGGAAAACGTGCGCCATTCTGGGGTGTCCAAGCTGAAGACTTGCCACACGTATGGGATTCTTCGTCTTAGGGAAGCAGCCTTTTTCATAGTCCGATCGTTTCATTGGCTTACCCACCAGCAAATTGATGAACTTCGGGTGACATTGACCGTAGGACCAATTTTGGCATGGCTTTTGCGGGAAAGGGTTTGAGCTGGAACACCCGACCGGGGCCCCCCAAAGGCAGCACGGGCACTGGCACACAACAGCAGCAGCAGCAGCAGCAGCACAGGACAGCTGGAACGTCCTGGACTTTGTCTTGCTCTGCACGGGAGTGGCAGGGCTGATCTCGCAGATCGACAGCTGCGAGCTCAGGGGCTGTGGGCTGCCGCAAGCTTCGGCACTTCGATGCCGTTTCTTTTTCGAGGTCCAGTCTCATAACTGGTGGTTGGATTGGTTTGAACCCTTGGTTCTTGTAGAGGAAGCTGTTCCCCGCGACAAGGCCCCAAAATCCATTTGAGGTTCCGACGTTGCTGTCGGCAGTCATGTGCTGAGGGAGTCTGTTTTTGATGCCTCACAGTTGAAGCGGCTTTGAGACATCGCCCCAGTCAAATCTTGCACAGGCCCAACTGAGTTTGAGTGCAATCAAAAAGGGACTTGATTATGTTTGGAGCGCTCTGCATTTGTAGACTAACTAGTCTCATGTGAAGCCAGATGAAATGGCTGCGGAGAGGCCTACGACTGGACGACCTCAGTGAGATGAGTGCAGAGAGCAGGCGCCTTCGATACATCCAGAATCCACATCAGGTGTAAGAGTACCACTCTCATGGCACAGAAAGTGACGGCACACTTGGTCGATTCTCAGTTTCCAGAGTCAGCCTACCCAATTCTCTATGTCGGCAATGAGTCGACCGTCCGTTTGAATGCCGCTTTCACCGTAAAGGCAGATGGCCATGGGTCAAACCCAAATCGTACCCCCAGTGAACATCCGATTCAATCCAACCACTAAAATAGGTCCTAAAATGGGTGGTGAATTCACCTAGCCCAAAATGGGATGCCATTGGTTTTGACCCACAGCCAGATGGGCATGTGTTCAGATGGCTTAGGCTTCTCCGCACCACTGGGACGCTGCGCATCCTGCGACTCTTCAGAGTGCCACTGGTCGATCCATGGAGCGCAGAGTTTTTTGGGAGGACTCTCCGGTGCTTCTAATTCCTAGCGGAAGCTTCCCCATTCTTTCCAGCAACCCTTCTTTTCAGGCAACCAGCAAAAACCGAGAAGAAACAGCTGGTTTGGGAAAGAGCAATGCTTGAAAAGAATGGGTGTTTGTATTACACCCTGGGATTTCCACCCTAGGAAATGTGCATAAATGGGGTCATACCCAGAGGGTGTATTTGCAGGGTGTGACACAAAAACCCATAGAAATAAGCCCCTAGATAAGACTCTGTGCACAGACCCCACGCTTGAGAGACAGTTTTCTGAATCCGCTTTCGGGGAGCAACGGCGCAGGGGTGGGAGGGTACTTGCCAGCAGCTGTGCAAGAAACACAAGGGTGTGTCGTTGTTTTTCTTCATTTTTTTCTTTTTGATAACCACTCTTTGGTTGGTTTTAAAGGGAAAGCCAGAAGGAACTCTACCATTTTGGGGGTCCCCTACAAACACCCACAGCCCTTTCTCCGCCCAAGAGCCTTTTTGTGCCCGATGAATCTTTCCTTGCTGGTGGTCAGCAGGGAATGTGGGAATGAACCTGAGGATTTCCTTAAAGGAAGCCACCCGGGTAGATGAAGGTTAGTAAGGGGCAGTCCCAGCCGGAAATAGTTGCGGATTTCCGCCTTCTTAGTTCTTTACATGGTCCTGGGTTCACCATTTTTGGTACACTCCCTCCAATCATGGAAGTTGACAGGAGAGCTTTGGAAGACTCTTTTCCTTTTGGGGAACCCCTTTGTGCACTTCCATGATTGGAAAGAGGGTACCGATCGGTTTTGATTGTGACTGGCATCCCCTGAGCGCCCGCAAGCTTCGGAAGCCACCGCCGAGCTTCCGCCTCTTCCGCCTCACGGTGCTGGTGCGGCGCAAGCTGCGGCGCCGGGGCGTGTCTGCGGACATGGCGCAGCACCTGCACACCATGGCGCCCGAGCCAAAAACATGATTTGGGCGTGGCTCAAAGTTAAAGAGCTAGGCTTAGGCAGGTTTTAGTCTTTGCTTCAACTCACCAAGGTATGTCAAGGTGCGATTTTGGCACATGTTTTCGAGCCAGAGCCTCTTTTTTTTGTGGGAGTGGGGGGGAGGGGGAGTCGCCCTTGGTTTCGCTTTAAAGCCACACATGGGGAAGAAGCGAGGAAGCTTTTCCAGACAGAGTTGGCTTCCGTGAGGGTAGGAACACTCCCAACAGGCGGGGCTGCGTGTGTTTCCTAGTGACGCCGGGGTTTGCTCAGGGCGTGTCACTTGTTGAGTTGGACACCGCCTTTTTGGGCGGCGGTTTCAAAGGAAGCCAAAGGAGGGGCGTCATATGTTTTTTGGGGGTCGACTAAGAAAAGACGGACCCAGGTTTCCCTTTGCTACCCCCTGAAAACAAGAGACACGCCAAAAGATGCAGAGCAGTTCGAGCTCGGTGCCGAAAGTCCAGCCTAAGGAGCAACAGCTCTTTTGCAAATGGGTGTGCCTTTGTTGAGCGCACCCCTTGTATGGTGGCTGTTTAAAGGGACACCAAGGGAAAGAACACGGGGTCCCCGGGGGGGAAAAAAAAAACAATATATATATATATATAAAATACAAACAGACCAAACGAAGGGGACCTTAACGGGCACTAGGATTTTGACCGCGGCTCACACGCTCTAAACTCGAGAAGATGTCACTGGAAAGCGAGCGAGCGGGCGTGGCCGCCAGTCCAGGCCATTACGTCACTTGAAGGTTTTAGTGTCATCCGGTCTTGGGACAGTGAAGGGGGTTTTGGTAGCAAGGTCCGTCGTTCCTCAACCTTAGCTGTATCTCCAGTTCACGGTCGGACTTGGCAGGTGTAGTTTTTTGAAAGTTGCTGAATACTGACAATATGAGGAACGTCGGGATGTCTTGTTTGGGGAACACCCCGAACATGGCAACGGTTTCCTGCTGGCTTCCCTTTCGAACGACAAAGCGCGGGGGTAGGGAGGCTCAAACAAAGACAGACCCTCAGGTCATCCTTGGGATTTTTATATATATATATATATATATATTATGTTTTTTCTGGCAAGTGTCAAGGCCCATCCAGCCCCAAAAGTGGGACCGATGTGAGGCTCTCCTGGAGGGCTTCGTGTTGGGCCATCTAAAGGCTCAGACCTCCATGGTGAGGTTCTTCTGCCGAGGAGCGGAAGGGTTTTGGGCTGGCCTTTCCGGGACGGAGGGTTTTGGGCTTTGGGTTTTCTATGCGGTTTTAACTCTTGTTCCGCGACTTCGATTCATTTCAAAGCTCTACATAGGTTTGGGCGGGTACTGAGGCGATGTTTCTGCACTCGATGTTGCTTGAATGGACCCAGAGCCTTCCAGTCAAAGGCTTTGTACCTTGGCGTTTGGGGCCAGGGGTGGATTGTGCGGTTTTTATGTTTCCTTTTGTGCTCGAAGATCACTGAACTCCCGGGAGGTCGTACAGCGTGTGAAACCCACCGGCCTATGAGTTGTTCTTTTTTTTTTCCGGAGGAACTTTGGACAACGACGAGATCTGCCGGGTCATCTTGCAGTCGCAGATTCAGGCGATGGATGCGTCCGCACCTCGCTCCCCGGTTTTTTCGCGAGTTTTTCGGCAGTCGCCGCAGGTCTTCTGCGCGATGCAGGCCGCCGTGGAAGAGGCCGCTTGCGAAAGCGCGCGCGAAAGAGAGTTCGAGGGGTGGCTGGCGCAAGTTCTGTGGCGCTAGGCAGACCCAAAGACTGAAACCAGGAAACAACAGTGGTTGGGTGAATGCAACGAATATAATTCCACCCTTTGCCGTTCAGGGTTGTCGTCTAAGTTGGGCCATTCTGTGAATCGCGACGAGGAAATTTAGGGCATGAGTTGGCGAGGATGGCCGTATACGCCTTCATGAGCAGCTCTTTTGGAAGATCAAAAACGCCATATGCAACGCCAGGTTTTTCCAAGGGCAAGGCGGCGCATGTTTTGGGCACCTACCCTCCCTGCCACTAACATGGCACATGACAGGGGTCGCTTCAAAAGGAAATTGATCTTTCAAGTAACTCCCCACAGGTGCCATGTTAGTTGGAGGGAGGGTATCTGTTTGCCCGTCTTTTAGCCAGGAGTCTCGGCTTGGCATCGTGGTGCGGCGCAATGTGAGCAACATGCGCGTGGCTCGGCAAGAGCTGCAAACTGCAACTCACGGCAGGCAGCTTTTTTGGTGGCACATGGTCAAAAAGGGTCAGCTCCTGAGTTGTTTTTCTTTTCTTTTTTGGCAGCTTTGTTTTTAGTTGTTTAAAGGGACACACAAAGGAACATCACCATGCTCAAGCATCCAGGCAGAGCCAGGCAGAGCCAGCAGGTAAGATCGTAAAGGGCACGAGATGCGGCGAGTTGATCAGCGACTTAAGCCATCCCCAACATGGATCTGGACCACAACCACACGTTGGGCTCTTTTCCAAAACGACAGTTTTCCAAATGAGAAACAACGACACTCTCCAAAGCGACGAAACGACAATACGGAGCTTTGCACGAAGCTGTCCGAAACTTTCGACGAACTTTCCGAAACGTTCCGAAACGCCTTGAGGAGAGCATCAACGCGGTGCGGGAGCTGGAGCATTTTGTGCTGGACGCGCGGAAGATCGGGCTGTTGAACGCCACTGACACGGAGTCCTTGTTGCACCCCCTGCACGAGCACATGGCGCACATCCGCCCGGGCGGAAGAGAGCAGTTCTACTTGGGTGTGTCTTTTACCTTGTGTTTTGATGGGTTTAGAAGGAAACTCAAAGGACAAAACACATCTTTTTGGCGGTCCCCTGAAAAGGACACACCAAATCCGCCTTGGACCACTTGGCGGTTGCAACAGGACGACTCACCTGAAATCACTCTTGAGGCTCCAGTAGGACCGCCGCGCGTCGCGTTCCCTTGATGGGCGTAAGGCAAGAAGTTCTATCGCTGCTTCAACGGCGACACGGGTTTTGAGGACCGTCTCGTTTTCAGTTGCCTTGCCCTCCCGCAGCTCCTGTCATGGTGAGATGGCTGGTGTCATTGGACCGTTTTGGGGATGCCAGGTTGGGATTGGTGAAGTCACCACCCGTTGTAGAACCTATTTGGGTGGGAATTGGGATGTTCACTGGGGGAAAAGAGATTTTGACCCATGGCCATAGCTTTCTTGCGACGCAGAGAAGTCGGTTGTGCGGGACTTTGAGTGCGCGGTGAGGACAAAGAAGATGAGACGGTGGCCTCGGCTGCATTGGTAAGGTTGAGATCACCGGGGTGCTTCCGGCTCACTTGTGACCATATCTGTGCCAGGACGAGGAACACGAGCGAGCAACTTGGCACGCACTTTGCTGCCACGCCCGGAGATTAAGTGTTTGTAGCCAACAGATGTCTTGCGGGATCGCAGCAACGGGTGCACGCTGGAAGCGCTTGACTTCCTTACTGAGATGGTATTTGGGCCCAGCTTGATGGAATTGCCAGGAGCCCTTGTTGGTCTAGGCATGGGTTCAAAAAAACACAACAACGGCAACAACAACAACAACAACAACAACAACAACAACAACAACAACAACAACAACAACAACAACAACAACAACAACAACAACAACAACAACAACAACAACAACAACAACAACAACAACAACAACAACAACAACAACAACAACAACAACAACAACAACACACAACAACAACAACAACAACAACAACAACAACAACAACAACAACAACAACAACAACAACAACAACAACAACAACAACAACAACAACAACAACAACAACAACAACAACAACAACAACAACAACAACAACAACAACAACAACAACAACAACAACAACAACAACAACACCAACAACACAACAACACCAACAACACCAACAACACCAACAACACCAACAACACCAACACCAACACCAACACCAACACCAACACCAACACCAACACCAACACCAACACCAACACCAAACAACAACAACAACAACAACAACAACAACAACAAACAACAACAACAACAACAACAACAACAACAACAACAACAACAACAACAACAACAACAACAACAACAACAACAACAACAACAACACACAACACACACACACAACAACAACAACAACAACAACAACAACAACAACAACAACAACAACAACAACAACAACAACAAACAACAACAACAACAACAACAACAACAACAACAACAACAACAACAACAACAACAACAACAACAACAACAACAACAACAACAACAACAACAACAACAACAACAACAACAACAACAACAACAACAACAACAACAACAACAACAACAACAACAACAACAACAACAACAACAACAACAACAACAAACAACAACAACAACAACAACAACAACAACAACAACAACAACAACAACAACAACAACAACAACAACAACAACAACAACAACAACAACAACAACAACAACAACAACAACAACAACAACAACAACAACAACAACAACAACAACAACAACAACAACAACAACAACAACAACAACAACAACAACAACAACAACAACAACAACAACAACAACAACAACAACAACAACAACAACAACAACAACAACAACAACAACAACAACAACAACAACAACAACAACAACAACAACAACAACAACGCACCGACATGCTGTTAGCGCGCGCGCCAAAAGTCTGGAATCCCACTGGAATGAGCGCGCAACGTGCTGAAATCACTGTTTTTCCTCAGGGATGCAGCGTCACGCCTCCTGGACGTCAGCGGGTGTGCTTACCATGTGCCGGCATGTGTGCAGTTATGACATGATGCACTTGAGCGGGTGTGCTTACCATGTGCCGGCATGTGTGCATTTATGACATGATGCACTTGAGCGGGTGTGCTTTACCATGTGCCGGCAATGTGTGCATTTTATGACATGGATGCAAACTGAGCGGGTGTCGTAACCATGTGC
>CAUJNA010002857.1:733587-738587 GCA_963377175.1 Effrenium voratum | reverse complement strand
TCAGAAACTCCGATGTCAGACAGAGAGAAACCGGAAGAACATGCATTCTCGACAGAGCAAGTCTGTTGAGAACGTTTTTGGGGCATCGCCTAATGGAAACTCCAAGAAGACACCGCCATAGGAATCCGGGAGAGTGAGACATGGGTCTATTTTCATGCCCAGCGACACTGGCAACTGGACAAAATGATGGAGACCGCCCACACAACCCCAAGAGATCGGGCACATGCTCCTTCGCTGAGTGTGGCAGCCCACCCCAGAATCCGAGATCCAAAAACCGGAACCCAGAAAGAACCGAGCGTCTACAGCCCCCCCAAGGGCTGTGCCGTTTGTCCCCATGCCATGCGACGGCTCTGCGCGTTGGCAGCGCTGTCTCTGGCCTTTGCTGGGAGGGGCCACGTGGAGTTCCTCCGAGGCTCACAGGAGTGGGCCCTTGGGTTCAGGTCGGGCGGCTTTCGAGCGCCATAGGTCGTGATCACGACCTATGGGTTTCGGCAAAGCGAGACCTCACAGAGAGCGACCCTGTGGAGCAACTCATCCCCTCATTGTAGGGCAAATCAGATGGCTTTGGGGCCCCTTTTTGAGGCATCTCCATTCGTGGCAAAGGAGCACTGCCCGGTATGATTTCGGGGCCTTCCTTGGGACCCTCCTTGAAGTTGAGGGAAGCTGAGGGAAGCTGTTGAGGCAACCATGGGGGTTGCCAATGTTTCAGGCCGAAGGGGAAAATCGCCTAGTCTTTTTTTTGAGGGCGGGAGTGGATTTGGCAAATGGAACATTTCACCGGGGAACCTGAATTTAGCTGTCCACCAAAGGGTTCCCAATCAAAATTAATGCCTATTTGGCACCGAATTTCAAGAGTTGGAACCTCAAACGTCGTTGGACCAATTCATCCCCGCCGAATTCTGGTGTCCACCATTTCGGCTCCAAGCACTTGAAATTCACACCCATAGGTGTCCTTTTTGGGCTAGTTTGGTTAGACAATAGTGGGTTCCTCGCCTGTCCTTTTTACATTAGCTTGTTTAGAAATAGATGGGTTCCAGTGGTTAGATCGGTATTCCATTTACCAGGGCCATGATTTTTCTCAACAGCTTTCAGCTATGGGTCTTTACCCAGATAGGTGATACTTCAGGGAGGGTTCCGGAGACTCGTTTCTGGGGGGTTCCCTTTGGGCCGTTGGGGATACCACCTGGGCTTTTTTATTGAGGACCCCCGCCCCCCAAAAACAATGATTCGGTTTTCCAGTTGGTTTCTCTTTAACCCACCAAACAAGGGGGGGGGGTATCCCCCCCCAAAAAAAACGACGGGCCACCCCCACATGTGGGGCTTGGTTCTTTTTTTCCATTTCCCAGGGGAATGGATTTTACCGGGCGTTCAGAGCAGGAGCTGGTGGAGGGGAACAGCATCCACTTTGTGGGCCTGGTGCGGCGCAACGGCACGGAGGGCGAGCTCTCGGCCAACATCAGCTGCTCGGATCAGATCGGACGGGGGCGTTTGCTTGGGGGCGGAGGGGGAGGGGGCCGGGGGGGGGAACGGGGGGCTGGGGGGGGCTGGGGGGCTTGGGGGGCTTGGGGGGCTTGGGGGGCTTGGGGGGGGGGGCTGGGGGCTGGGGCTGGGGGGGGGCTGGGGGGGGCTGGGGGGGGGGCTGGGGGTGGGGTGCGATTTTTTTGGGGGAGGGGGAGGCCGACAGCTGGTCAGCGTAGACGTCGAGTGGGGGAGAGCGAGAGAGAGGGAGAGAGAGAGGGAGAGAGAGAGGGAGAGAGAGAGGGAGAGAGAGAGGGAGGGGGGGATGACTGTTTGTTTTGAGGTGGGACACTCGCATCTCGCTTAGGTGTGCTCCCCTCCAATGCCACGGATGGCAGGGACTTCCTCCTCACCCAGCGCCAGGTGACGTTCCAGGATGGGGACCAGGAGCCCAAGGCGCGAATTTGTCCTCCCCAAAAAACTGCCGGCTCCTTTTTTCACCGGTCCAAAAAATCCCCTGTGTATTGAAGCCACAAGCAGTTGGGGGGTGGTTGGTTTTGGAGTGCCAGGCATAGCCTTGCCGTGAAGGTGTGATCTCTAAACCGGGGTTTCGTCTCTCAAGAGCCCGGAGGTCCGGGTGTCACACAGTCTCGCTTCACCTTGAGACCCAACTAAAAGTTGATGGGTCAAAATTAATCCACCAGAAAAAAAACACACACACACACACACACCAAAGAACGCAGGTTTTAGTCCTTGTTTCTATTTACCAGGGTTCCATTTTGGGCACCTATTTTTGACCCACAGCCTTATCAACAACTTTGGACGCCTTTTGGTTTTCAAAGGGACGCAAAAGGGACACCCACCACGCCCTTTTTTTTGGACCCCCCCAAGAGTTGTTTCGGCGACCGAATTTTTTGAGCCGAGCCGAAGGCTCTGGTGCTCCGCTTGCTGAACGACAACGTCTCTGAGAAGCTGCTGACGCTGCGACGCTTCGCCCGCACGACCGCACGACCCGACGCCCCGGCCGGCCGCGCGAGGTGTTTTTGGCACCCAGGTACCCCTCCCTCCCACTGACATGGCACCTATGGAAAGGTACCTGGTAGATGAATTTCCTCTTGAAGGGACCCTCTGTCAGGTGCCATGGGAGGCAGGGTAGTATGTTTTTGCAGGCGCAACAGACATGGAAGTCAGAGGTGCAATTGTGGGCCGACGGGAATTTCCGGGCCCAGAAGGAAGGGGAAGAAAGACAATGGGCCTTCAGAAGATAAAAGATGCAAAAAGGGCCTTGAAAAAGTCGACCAATTGCTGTGCCCATCCGCATGTGGTTCTTTTTGAGAGAAACGCACATACGGAGGGTTGACCCAATGACAGATTTAGGGGAGGAGGAAGCACGAAGAGCAAGCAATCTTGCCCATTGACCACATCATCTTTGGGAAGGCAGCACGAAGGGACTTGATGTTCAGAGCCAGCCGAGGGCTCGCTGTCTCCTCCTCGATGGGGACGTACGAGACTTTGATTCGCATTCGGGATGACAACGACGGTGGTTTCCTGCGGCTACGGAGCAAGATCGGCTACGTGGAGGAGACCCTCTTGCTGGATGAGCCCGACGGGGGCGGGGATTGCCTGATCCTGGCCGAGCGTGTGGGTGGCAGCAGCGGCCGCGCAATCTTGCTGGTGAACTGGTACCTTGGCCGAGAGCAAGTCGACCTTTTCGCCTTTTGGTGTCCCCTTTTCGGCAGCCAAAAATTTGGTTTTGAGGGCCTTTACGTGTGACCAGCTTTGTATTCCTGCGGTTCAACTCGGCCTGGCGAGGTACATCGAGAGCTGTGCCGGGGATGCCCGGTGGCCCGCGGTGTCCGCCCAGGCCATCTCGGCGGTGGACGCGGGATTCTACAACGGCACGGTGACTTGGGAGGACGGGGACTCGGAGCCTCGCTGCGCAGTCCGGCAGTCCCACTTGAAGCAACTGCCGCTCGGCTCAAACGGAAGCGACGACTTTTGGATCTGACGGGTGGTCCGACAAAGAACAAAAACGAGCGTCGCGTGTTTTTTGCCATTTGGCTTGAAAGGCGTTCTGGAAAGTTTTGGGAACCACTTTTAGTAAAGGTCCCAAACGGTGATGTTTTCAGAAAGAAAAAGCAAGAATCAAGCAAAAATAAGAGACAACCACAATTTATAGTAAAGGTGCCTAAAGGTGATGTCCCTTTATGTCCAGATCCCGAAACGGCCAGCTTCCAGCTTCAGGCCAGGCTCAACCCCCGCATGGATGCGAGTGTACCCCGACGGCCTGGTGGAAAAGGACGAAGGCGCCTGCGGCTTCATCGCCGCTGGCGCCGGCAGCACCGCGAAGGTGAGCCACAATCAAAACCCGGGCAGATGATGGGTTCTTTTTTCTGGCTCTGGGTCGACCATTTTTTTACCGGGTTTTGAGCAAGTGACTCAGGTGGAGTTTGGGATTGGCCACTTCTCCGTGATCATCAAGGACGCCGGGAAGTTCGGCGGCGGGCAGCTCAGCTGCGTGAAGGGCGCGAACTGCTCCATCGACCTGTCGAAGTCCATTGCTCACCACATCGAGACGGTTTTCAACTTGTCCAAGTCCTTCCGGAACCTCTTCCTGCAGGCGGCCGGTCACGGCGCCAACTGCTTGCCCTGCGCCATCGGCCTGAACCATGCGTCGCACCAGAAGCTTCGGCTTTTTTGGGGGGCTCGGCTTTCTGGTTTGGGGGCTTTTCTTTTTTGTGGGGGGGGGTTTTTTGGTTGGTTTTATGGAGAAACCAAAGGAAGAACCCATGATTTTGGGGCTCCAATCCGAAAAAGAAGATACACCCTACTTCTCTTCTGCCTCGAGTGTTGACTGTCTGCGCGTAGGAATCTCTCCCTCCGGCAGTTCGTGGCCAGTGGCGAGAGCTACGAGGACGCCGCGGCGGACTTTGGGCTGGACCTGGCCGCAGACGAGCCGGGCGACCGGTCCATCTGCGGGTGCACCGGCAACTCCTCCTACCCTCGGGCGTACCATCTGAGCACCTTGACGCTGAAAGGCGAGGATTGGGTACGGGTCAAAATTAGACCACCAGGATATGGACCACAGGTTTTGTCCTTTCCATTCACCAGGGCTCCATTTTGGGTACCTATTTTTGACCCACAGCCATATCGATGGATCACTTGCACTCGACCCGCCTCTTGAATCGGCCTGTTTTGGGACACGAGTGTATCCCTCATCCTCAGATTTGGGGTTGTCCAACCCGGACCTCGTCTTGGTCTTTGGTGCCCGTCTATCGTCTTTTTCCCCCTTCCCCGCTTTCGGAAACCGTCGGCCTTTCGGCCGGAGAAGCCGACGTGAGCCACAATCAAAACTCGGGTAGACGAAGGTTAGTCAGGGACAATCCCATTGCCATAAATAGCTGCGGAATTCCGCCTTCCTAATTCTCGAAACATGGTTCTGGGTCGACCATGTTACCGGGTTTTGAGCAAGTGACTCACATGGGGTCTCGAAATCCTTGGATTCCCGCCATGGATTTCCGGCCCGGGTTTCCCGAATTTCA
>CAUJNA010002857.1:691087-728587 GCA_963377175.1 Effrenium voratum | reverse complement strand
AGAACATGGCCGCTGGCGAGTACCAACTCTGCTGGTGTCAGCCCAAGCTGGAGGTGGGGGGTCCTTCTTTTGGGATTTGGACGCAAAATGGCGAGATGTTCCTTCGGGCCGGTGCTCAGTAGGGAATGATTTTTTGGTTGTTGGGAATGAACCGTTTGGGGATTCTCCGAAAGGAAACCAAATCGGGTATGGTTTTTCTCGGGGTCATTGCAGTTCTCATTCCCTGCCTGTCGACCCAGCAAGAAAAGGTTCTTAGGATTTGGGCCCTCAAAATGGCGGGATGTTCCTTTGGGTTTCTCTTTAAAGCCACCCGAAAGGGTTTACAGCCCACCCACCGGCGCTCCCAGCCTAATCACCCAGATCGACGCTACAAAAAGCGTACCGAGCGGAGTATTCACATCAATGCATAAGCAATGCAGCCACGGCTTGACCACCCAGAAAAACTGGACCACCCACTGGATCAGACCAATGACTTTTTCAAGATCCTTGCGCCTACCCCAAGAATGGGTGGTGCACCTACCCCAAAAATGGCTGGTGTGGCGCACATACCAACCAACATGGGATCAACCAAAACGGTTGTGACAACCGCCAGGTGACCTGCGAGGAGTCGGGGGACTTCACGGTGGCCTTCGGCAACGTCTCGGTGCTGTGCCCCCAGCACCACGCCAAGACCACCTCGGGGGACTGCCTGCCCTGCTGGTTCCTCTTCGAACGGATCGGCGCCAACGACCAGTGCCAAGTGGACGGCCTGCGCCTTGCAACGGGGAAAGAAAAACAAACACGGGAAGAGGTTTTTCAAATGGCCCGCCTTCGAGATAGGTGTATATATGAGCGACTAACTTTATTTACGTTAATGGAAACATGCAAGGGGCTGGAACTATTTTTTGGGAAAGGTGCATATTTAGCCGCAGAACGAGTTGGGGAACACCCCGAAAACGAGATAGGGCAAACAAGCATGATAACATGCATTAGGATGACATTTTGGCAAGTGCAGCCTGGCAGAGCGTCTTGGGTTCAAGGTTGTTAGATGTAGTGTAGAGTAGACGACCTATATCGCATGGTCCGTGGCAACTTACCACGGACTTTCCGGGGCAAGTACTGGCCAACCCTACGATGCCTAATTGCAAAAGGGTGTGAAGCAAACTTGCGAAGAAGCAGCGCAGCTGGATTGTTCAAGATTTGCCCCTGGGCAACTTTCAGCCGTCCAAAAGCGGGCCGTGTTAAAACGAGTTCCAAAACGAGTTCAAAACGAGTTCAGAACGAGCCCCCTACAGCGTCCAAGTGAGTATTGCGCCTTTCAAGTATTACTTTTCAACACATTGTGTAGTAGCAGTTTGCTTGGCGAAAGGTTGTGCGGCAACAACGAAGGAGACAAAGGAGGCGGCAAGCTAACCAAAGCTCGTTTACTTCTGTAACTCCTCTTCTTCAAGCTCTACAGAAAGTCGAGCCAGATAAAACGAGCGCGCTGTTGGAAAACGAGATAGGGGGCTGCGACCGAGCGCGGGGCTGGAAAACGAGTCAGGAACACCCGTCCATTACGCCATGTAACAAATAAAAGCCGTTGCTCATATATATACATATATATATATACACAAATGTTTGAGGCATAGGTGTCTGTTTCTCTATAGGTTTATCCTTATGATTTGTTTCCTGCACGAGCTTTGACTGTGGCTTGTATCATGCATATAACATGATTCTGCTTGTGTGATATACAATAAGCACATGTATATATATATATATAGGTACTCACCCCCTTATGATCTACCTTCACTTTACCTCCTTGAACCAATGCTACACTCCCTGTGTATGTTGCTTCCACATTGTTTTTGATGGTTGCCCTGAATCGGGCCAGCCGAAGTACATGCAAATCCAAGAAACAATGCGACACAAACACGTTTTCTTTTTGCATGTTTGACCCTTGTGAGCATGTTTTTCGGTATTTGAGCATGGTTTTCAAAACACATGAAACAACACGCCCAAAACCCAAACAGAAAAACAAAATCAAACAGAGGGACATTTGGGTTTTGCCAAACGATGTTTCAGTTCTTCTCGAGGCTTCTTGTTTTTTGGCTGTCTCCCAGTTTTTGTTGTTGTTTGCCTATCACTCCAAACACGAGAAGGACTCAAGTTGTTGGTTTTCTTGCTGCTTGTCAGCCAGACAAGCCTAAAACACGCTGTGCTTTTTGTTTTCAGCTGAAAACAATAAGCACAACACGCGCAACACGTTTTTGTTGTTTGTTTTTGCGAGTGCCAAAACGAAGCATTTTCCGGTGGGGTAAAGTACAAAGAAAACAAACTCAAACAAACAAAAGAGAGCTGCGGCTGATGGGGAGGTGGTGGAGGTGGTGGTGGTGGTGGTGGTTTTTGCAGTGTTTTTGCGTGCGTGGAAACATGGCATAGCTAACAAGTTGCATCTTCCTGTATTTGTGGTGACAACAAAGAGTGAATGTGAGCAGATGCAATGGATAGAGGAGAAGCAATGCATCCGCTGCAGGATCAATCGTTTCTTCTAATTTGCCTCCCGCAAAGAAGAAGAGACAAACCAATGGAAACTCAAGGAAATGCAATTTCAGTCCTATTGGTTTACAAGTCTTAGATTACAACAGTATTAGAGTAGGATATTACAAGTCTTAGATTGCAACTATTGACATCACATTTGAATTAGATTTAAATGAAGTAGGATATTAATTGGGTAACAAATAGAATCTAATAAGGAACGAACAGCTTGTTGTTTCTTCTAATGTGCAAACCCATGGAAAGGAGTGAACAAACTGTAAACTCGCGGGCAACTGCAGATGTCATTCCAGTTTGTTTGCAAGGTTCATATTGCGAGGCTTTGCATTTAAAATAGATCTCGATTCATTTCCATGTTTTGTCGTAGATGTTAGTTAGCGGGATTGGAATTAGGAGCTAGGTAGAACTTTGAGTTTAATTTAGATGTTAAATAGGATATTGTCCAAATATGAGCTCAATTAGAAGTTAGTTGGACCATTTATTGAGAGGGACATTTTCCTCAGGAATTCCCTCCAATGCTAAATCGGAGTTCCTTTGCAACTCCTATTGACTGGAGTTCAATCATAACTTTGCTGTGTTTTCATTCTATTTTATACAAGTAGAATCTAGCAAGGAAAGACAAGCTGGTCGCTTCTAAGTCATTCAATCCCTATAAAGCTCCGAGCTCCTGAAGAGGCTCATGGTACAATTCCTTGTGAACATGCAAGAAGACTCTCCTTCTGCGGCTCATGACAAGGCTCATATTAGAAGATTCCTGGAAAGGCTGTTTGTAAGACTCCTTGTAAAGCTTTTTGAAAGCCCCTTATAATGCTCCTTTAGTTCTTAGTAAGGCTCCTTGCAAGGCTCTTTGTGCCAAATTGGATTCTATCCCAAGCTTAGATAAACTTAAGTAGAATTTAACAAGATACACATTCAATTAGCATGTCTATGTTAATAACCATGTAAGGTGAACTTCCTTTTCACGTATGATGTGCAAATAGCATCAACTAGAATACACACGGAGTTTAAATAAGGCAAGAGTTCCAATATCATTAGACTTCCATCTTCAATAATAATTTGAACAAAACACAATTCCATGAATGGAACTTGAACAAGGCAAGATCGCAGATGTAATTCGATGATAATTGGAATCTGAATGTGACTCTCTTTGTGTATTTTTGCATCCAATTGGAATTGGGATAGAGTTGAAGGAAGGTATGATTCTTGAATGCCCGTTCTAATTTTAGAATTTAAATCGGAGTTTGTTTCCAAGAGGCAGTGAACATAGAATTTCGATTTCGATTGATCAATTGAGTAGGAATTCCTTTCCAACAGCGTTTTAATCAAAGTTGATTGCAATTCAAATGGATCTTGTGTTCACATCGGTTTTTAGCTGTTCGGCTACAAACTATGCTGCAGAGATAGACCAGGGATCGTATAGATACATATTATGATTATTCATTTTGCAGGTTGCTTCTACTGAGCGAGCTAAGGCGCTTTGGGGTGGTGCTGTTCTGGTTTAGCGAAAGCTTCCTGCTGTGCATGGCATGTCTTGCCAGCCTCCGTTGTTCTCGTGGGCGTCTGCGTGGCCGGCCCCGGTGCATCGAGGACATCTCACAAGCCGGGGGGAGGCTGATCATCACCACCAACGGCCGCTCAGTTTTCTAGTGGTTGCGAAGTGTTGCAGGCCAACGCCAGTGCCGCCAGGTGTTTATTACGGTCGATCGGTATGTTCAGAAAAAACACGTGTTTTGACCAGGGTCTGGAATATTTCTTAAACATTTGATGCTATGTTTAGTTGGTGGACCGTACTATATTTAGTTGGTCTCATATCTCGGGCGCTTCGCCGGTCTTTGGAGTCAGGTTACCACAACCTCATCACCTTTCCTGTGCCACACCTGCGCAGCATCCCAGTGACCATCACCAACTCGGGGCACCACCTGGATGGGCGCCAGTTTCGCATCTTGGTCCGAAGCAACCGCATGCTGGAGCTGGTGGACGAAAACGAGCAGCCGCTGGATGTGCGCATGGACACCTCCATGGGCGAGGCTTGTGGGTTACTTGCGTGTTTTTTCTTTGCCCCTCAGGTAGTTTCCACGTGCTTGGCATACAAATTCGCATGTCAGAACCACCTGTGCCACATGGTGTATGTTCTTCGAGCAACTCGCGCTATAGCGCATGATCACATCTCTTCGACGCGACTGAAGCGATCCGCACCTTCACCCCTCTAAGTGGCTGTTTCAGGCATTTGCGCGTACGCGCGCACGCGCGCGCGCGCGCCCGAGCCAGCTTAATGCAACAAAAGCCAGAAAACAGAAACAACCTCGACAGACTTCGTAAGCAAGAAAGTGGGCTCGTTTCATTGGCCAACAGCGACAGCTATGATGGCCAATCTCGGGTTTGGGGTGCTGTTTGGGGGTTCCGGGATTCCTGAGAGGTTTCTTGAGGATTGAGTACTGTGAGTGCTCCTTTTCAAAATAAGCGACCCCCCAAACAGGCTTCGGGTTTCCCTTTGGCGTCCCTTCACAACCTCCAAAGGAGTTTGGATTCAAACAAAGACACACAATGGGGGGATTCAAAGAATTGTGTTCCTGATTCCCTTCTCCCTCACACACAGGACCAAAATTCTGTCACCATCTTCACTCGCTGCAGATCCAAACAACTTGATGGTTCGATCGGCAGGGAATGAGCTGGATTTGGAGAAGCGCCATACCCGATTTGGTTTCCTTTAAGGGCATCCCAAAGGGTTCATGCCCAACACTTGCCTACTGAGCACCGGCAAGTTCTTTAGGTTTTAAAGAGAAACAAAAATGGCGGAGCATCCGCCATTTTGGGGACCCAAATCCTACAAACCTTTTCTTGCTGGGTCGATACGAAGGGAATGAGAATTGCAATGACCCCGAGAAAAATCATCCATCCCCTAGCCTATGGTTTCCTTGAAGGAAATCCCAAAGGGTTGGGTTCATTGCTTTTCGTTTTTTTCAATGCCCAGTAGGAAATCACTGGGTGTCGGGAAATTGTTTTTGTTTCAATAGTGCCCGGAATTGGGAATGACTGGGTGTCGGGAATGAACCCCCAGCATTCGTTGAATCTGGCTGATGCTCAGGGAATTGGGTGTTGTCCACAAACAACTCCCGGGCTCGGCTTCCGCTTCGAGACCGACCGACCGCGCGCGAGTCGGATCGAGGTGAACGTGTCGCTGGTCCGGGCGCTGGCGCACAGCTCCCTGCGGGGCGTGAAGGTGCCGCTCCTGGCGCAGATCCTGGCGGCCCGGCGGATCAGCGCGACTGATCAGCGGGGGCCGGTTGGAACGTCGGCTTAAGGGGCGCGCCTGCGGGTGGGGGCCGGTTGGAACACGTGGCTGTTGGTGGTTGTTTGCTTATTTGGCGGAAAAGGACGCAGCCTTCCGATATTTTTTGCGAGCCCGCTGGATGAAACTCTTTTGTTTGGTGGGACGTGATTCAAATCGGGAATTGGAACTCAAGCGCCCGGGGTTTCTTTTGAACTCGAATCGCGGAAGCCTTCCGCCCAGGAAACTCCTCTTCCAAAAGGGCAGCTTCCGCAAAGGGGGTATTTGTGTGTTTGTTGTTTAGGTTGCACCCCCAAAAATGGGCGGGTTTTCCTTTTGGCTTTCCCAGTAAAAATCAAAACCCAAAGGGGGTACCAACTCCTACAAACGACGAGCCACCCGCATGTCGTTTGAACGGCGTTTGTCATTCTGAAACGGGGGGGGCGTGCCTTCGGGTTTGCGGCTCAAAGCCAGGGCCACGGTTAAGTCTGGAAGTGGGTGTGTTTTGTTTGGGGAAACCCCCTTTTGGTTGAATCTAAGGGGAAACGAAAAGGAAAACCATCAGTTTGGAGGGCCCGCAAAAACAAGTTGGGTTTCCGCGCTTTGGAGAGGCTATTGAAAAACCCGCCGGTTGTTCGTGGCCCTCAAGACATCTATTGCAAGGTATTTTCAAAGGCCGTTATGCTCAAACCCCTGCAGCTGCGGTTAAACATCGCCTTTTGGTCGCCTGTCTTGATTGAGGGGTTTCTTGGCCGCAGAGCTTGGCCGTGTTTTGTTTTTGCCTTTTTCAAGCATCACCTTTTGGGTTGCATAAGTGAGCTTCCTCTTGGGGGGATGTGGAAGTAGAGCCTGAGCCCCGCTTTCTTCAGGGTTCCCTCAAAGTTTTTCCAAGAAGAACCAATCATCCGGAAAGCTGATGTTCAACCAGGATCCTTTTATTTTGAAGCAATGTTTGGTTCATCCTCACCTCTACCAGTTCTTAGGCGAAGGATTTGTTTCGTACATCCCCCCTGAACAACCCAACAAGAAGACCAGTTCTTAGGCGATTCCATCCAACAAATTCCTACAAATTCCCTGAACGAACGCGCCGGTTTTAGGGCGTGGTGGCGCTCTTCGTGGCGTGCCTGCTGTATTTGGATCCGCCATGGTCGCAGAGCGTCATGGTGATCTGCGGCGGCGCGTCTTTGGCGTTGCTCTTCTTCCTGTGCTGGCTGCAACTGATGAGGAGCAGCGCTTGCGATTGGGAGTGGGGCGTGTCTTCGTGTCTTTTTTTGGGACAACCTCCTTTTCAGTAGCTTAGAGAAGCCAACAGGAACACCGTTGGCCATTTTCAACATCTCCCCTTTGGGAGAGACCCAGTGGCACTCTGAAGGCACTCCACAAACACGCTCCAAAAGGGACCAGGTTCCGAACTTCCCAAAGGTTCCGTTCCTGCAATTTTGGCGGGCTTATGGGTTCCATGTCAATCTCTCTGGGGAAGTTCCCCAGCGGTACTTCGGGGGAATCTCGAAAAGGCCGGGGATTTTTTTTGGGGGGCTGCAAGTCAATTAGGGAGTCTTCCCAGGAAGAAATGGAGTTTGAAGGGACACCATCAGAAAACCATCCATTTAAAGGGGTCTTTGAGACACATCCAAATGAAGGGAGTCAGGGAACCATCCATTTTCAGGGGTCGCCTTTGAATCCTTTTTCGGGATCTGTTGAGCCTTTGTACCTCGATGGAGTGGAGCGTTTGATTCGTGCGTGCCATGCTTCGATCAGGACCTCTACTCCCATTCGCAACAGCCTCGCGCTTTATGCCAAGATCTTGGCCGATCCTCAGATTGGTTATCGCCTCTGTCTCTCTTTCTCTCTGTTTCTTGCGGTGTTTGTCCTGTTCCACTTGGTGTTCGCTAGCTCTCTGGTTTTCTTTCATGAGCCAGGTCTCTTGAACAGAGGAGCATTCACAGATTTCAGGCCCGACACGGTGCATTAATCACATTGACACATAAGAATGTGTCAAACCAGGCTCGAAAATGGATGTGTCTTTTTTAGGGGACCCCCCCCCAAATACATATATATATATATATATGTATATATATATATATACATATATATATATATTATCTTCCTCTTGAATTGCTCGTCTTTCAACAACTTCTGTTGAAAATCTTTACCAAATCCGATTCGACAAATGGTGTTCAAGTTTTGCATCGCCATTCTAATGTCCATGCTCAAGTTTCCATTTTCACACAACCCTTCATGTTCTATATCCCAATTGCGATTTTGCGCAATGTTGGTTTCATATTCATATTCACTCTCTAAAGAAGACCGACCCCAATGTCTTGCTGATGCATGTTTGTTGCTGTTTTCACCACAGGGATATAACTTTGCGCCCAAGGCTGAACTTGCACACGCATCTTCCTGGAGTCACCATCTTGCGGGAAAATCACCCATACACACGACACAACACAAGTCAAGCAAACAGCAAAGAACACACAAACACACCAACAACAACAGCAATAAAAACAACAAAAAGCAAAGCAGCCAAGAACACACAGACGCACCAACAAAGCAAAAGGACACCGGCAAAGAACACACAAACCAACCAAGAGCAACAAACAAGTTAAACAGCAAAAGCCGAAGACCGCCAACAAGTTGAGAGCGCCCAGCTTCTCGTTTTTCGGCCGCTCGAGTAGCCGCTCCCGAGCCGATGGGAGCGAGGAGAAGAATCCGAAGCCTTGGCCCTGCGAGCGAGGGCCATCCAGGGCCGTGACGGTGGAGGAGCTGCTGAGCCTCTGGGATCACTTCAGCTCCTTCATCCGGGATCGCGCCTTGGACAGTGAGGAGTTCTTCTTTTGGGGGGTTTTCCAAACCATGGAAGGCGGGTCTTTTCGGTTTTTCGGTTTTCCCTTTTTTTGGGCGGGGGTAAGGTCTGATTGTCAGTTCTCCCTCCTTTTTTGGGTTTGGGAAAAAGTGGACATGCTGGGGGAGTGGCACGGCTTCTAAACACCCTAGCGGCCTCCTGAGAAACGGATCTTGAGATCCATAGGTCTGAGCAGTGCGGTCGAACCAGTGTCTTGGGCATGTTTCTAGAGGAACTTAACCCATTGTGAACTCAGGAATGTTTTTGTTGTTGGATTTGCTGCCAAGCACACGTGGGGGGTGTCTTTGGTTTCCTGTTGATACCACAAAGCAAGGGGTACCAAATTCATTCCACAGCCCCGAAGGGATGTTTGAAAAGAATGAGTGGAAAGAATTGGGGATCAACACTTAGACTTTCAGTAAGGTCCCTGGTGTTGGCTCCCTTTCAAGATGGAGGTTCGAGGTGTTGCTCATTTGACACACCGAATCACCACAAGTCACGAGTCAGGAGACATGTACTACGTGGATGCCAACGTCACGCGCCAGCTTTGCGCCCCATCTCGCCTGTCCTATGCGGAGCTGGTGGGGCCACGGCCGGTGCAGTGGTTCGTCAGCCACTGGTGGGGCACCAAGATGCGAGTCTACTGCGAGGCTTTGCAGCGCCACGCCAAGGCGGTGTCAGTTGCAAGCGATGCCGAGTGGAAGCTTGCTTTGGCAAATGGAGCGGACCTGACCTGATTTGGTCCACTTTGGTTGGCCCCAAAAGATGCTCACCTTTTATTTCTGGCTCAGACGGGGCAGCTCAGGAAGGCGACCACCTACTGGATTTGCACCTTTTCCAACAACCAGTACCAGCTTCACGACGAGCTTGGGAGCTCTCACGAGGAGTCATCCTTCTACCTCGCTCTGCACAGCGGCATCTGCAGGGGCGCGGCGGAAGAATCTGGGGACCCGGATTGGGCTTCGTTGCTTCCCTCTTTCTCTTGGCTCAAAGTCACCTAGGTTAAAGGGAAGCAACCAACCAACTTCAGACTTCGATTCTCGAGTCCAAAGAACCTGGCCATCGTGTTCTCTTACTCCGTTTCCTGGGTTGGTGACCTGAAGACTCCGACTCCCATGCCAGGCACCTGCATGGTCTTGGATGAGCAGGCGATGCCTCTGAAGCGCTCCTGGTGCTTGTTCGAGTTGCTGCAGACCATCAATCTGGAGAAGTCTCAGCTTGGCTTCAAAGGCTTGCTCTTCTGCACCGAGACAGGCCATCCGGAACGAAAGCAAAAGCAGCACCAACAACGTGTCGATCCCCGTCGTCCGGCGCTGGTATTGACTGAAACTCAGGCGATGTGTCAGAGGTAGTGACTGCGTGACTGCGCCCTCCAAATGGGGCATGGTTGGAAGTTTTCATAGGCTCAGAAATGGTTGGAGGACGGACATCCCCCATGTAAACGATGACCGGCAAGCACAGAGGCATAGAGAGGCACAAGTTCTGCCAAGTCATCAACCAGCAACAACCTGCAAAGTTCTTTTTCCGGTGCTCTTTCAGCAAACCTACTAGTAGCCTTTTATCCAGCTCTTTTTGGACGGGTATCATGCCTGGAGCATACAGATTCCCAACCTCTTTGTGTCAGGGCTTAACTTTAGACGCTTCCTGCTTGTTGCAGCGCTCAAAGCATCTGCGTGTCCAGAGTGACTTGAAGTGAGAGCCATGGAGTTGGCCGAGGTCAACCCTTTGAGCCAGGCCTCAGGACCTAGATGAAGGTTGTGGGATTGATCGACCTCCGCCTTCTCAACTTGCGTGGTTTTGTGGATCGAGCGGGCGGTTTTGGCATGGTGACCTTATAGCAAGCAGCTACCGTGGTTGGCCCCGACTTTTTGCTTCACCTTCAAAGCGGATGACACATGCGGCGATAGCAAAATGTTCATCAAGCCATCGAATGGCAAAGCGAGCTTCTGTTTTTAGAATCATGCGAAGGGTTTTGCTTTTAATGGTCTTCACACAACATCAGCTCAACACATGCGCACACACAAACACCTGTCCAACACACGACATGTCAAGCACACCTGCAAGCTATCCCGTTGTAACTTCGGTATGTCAAGCACACCTGCAAGCTTCCTCTTCCGGCAGTGAGCGGCGAGAGCTATCGAACAGCGACCCGGGGGAAGTTTGCCAAACTCCGTGCAGTGAGTCACGACTCTCGCCGGTCCGGGACACCTTGTCTGTAGCCAGGGTTTCCAGGCAACTTTCCCGACTTGGTGCGAAACTCGTGGGCAGAGTACGCTGCAGCAGCTCCAGTCAGGAAATGATGCGAAGCATCCCGCAGTTCTATCTCGTAGACCATAACTTTAAGTAGACACGTAGTATGCGAATTATGCTTCCGCAGCTCCAGCAGAAGACTGAATAGTACGCAAAGCACACTTCGGCAGCAATCTTGCCCACACGAACTTGCATGCACAGCTTTGCACGGTTGTTTGTTCTGGGCCAACGGCAAAATTTTAGCTAAGCGTCGGATTGTCTTCTTGACATGCTTTCGGTGTTTGCCCCTTACAAGTCTTCGATTTTGCGACGGGGCGGGGGGGGAGAAGGTTGAGTTTTCAGGGGATGTATTCAGGTCCTAAGCTTTAGCCTTCTGTCGTCTACCGGTGTCCCAAGCCTGGGACCGTTCAGTAAATGGCGGAGCTCCCAAAAACTCTTGTTCCAAGAGAGTCATCTCTGGCCGAATCATTGGCCAAAGGGTCTGTTTCAACCTGATCTCTGGCCACACACCTCAACTCACCTTTCTCAAGCCTCACCGATCCAAACGGCTGGCCAACCTCACGAACTTTGTCAACCCAACCCCTGGTCTTGCCAACCACACCCAGCAAAGGCTCACCTTTGTCAAGCCTCAACCCAAACAACCCCAAGCACCAGACCTCCGAAGGCTCACCTGGCCAATCCAAACGGGTCGGCAAGCCGACCCTCCAGACCTCCTCCAAGGGCTCCAAAGGCGTCTTCGTCGCGAGATCGCGAGGCGTGCTGAACTTCGGGGCGGCCACGGTGGAGATGTCGTGGCGCCTGGGCGCGCGCCTGGCGTCTCTGAGCCTCCAGGACGCGGAGGCCACCACCGAGGAGGCGGCTGGCGGCGGGCTCTGTGGCGGGGGTGGGGGAGAGGGAGAGGGGGGGAGGGGGAGAGGGGGGGAGGGGGAGAGGGAGGAGGACTGTTTTTTGGGCGGGTTAAGGGAAGTGATCCGGAAAAATGGGCCACTCGAAGTGTTTGTTCTTCTTTTGTTGTGTTTGTTGGGGGGGCTGCACATGTTTCATTGGGTTTGTGTTTCGTTTCCACAGAAGCGGTGGAACCATGGATGTGCAGGCCGCGGTCGGGTACGCGCTGGGCGGGAAATTGCAGGGAAGCTACAGCTGCTTTGGTCCTCACACAAATCTTCATGTTGACGCAAGCGTAGTGAAGGCGTTTGGAGTTGCATGCCCCGTAATTATTGTCCGGCCAACCTATTGTTTTTTTGTTCCTCGTCAGAAGCTCTGATCAGCCTTCCCCACCCTGTGAAGAAAGCCGGAAGCAAACATCCACGTCTCGCAACAAAAACAAAACAGCAACAAACCCCAAAACAAGATGAATCAGACATCGAAGGTAGATGTTGCGCCCTGCGTGTTTTTGCAAGTTTGTTGAGAATTGGAACGTCTCGCAAGACGAGCTTTTCATGTTGCATTTGCTTCTGGCCGGCCTTTGTCCGCAGGACAAGAACATGATTCGCTCACTTGTCCTCAAAGAAATGGAGAGCTTTGACCGCATCGACCAAGTGCTGAAGCACCACATCGGGGCGGCGCTCACGGTGTGCCACAAATGTGTGCATCAAACCTTTGGAGCGACTCGGTCGGACGGTCGTCAGCTTTCCCGGCGAAAGGAACCAGCACCTGTCATGCTTGTGACACGCCTGGTGGGGTGGGTGGGTGGGAGGGCGAGTTGGCTTTGACTCAGGACATGGGGAGGGTGGGAGTTTGAGATGCACTTCCATGGCGACAGGCAAAGAAGTCTTCTGGTCGTGGGGCGAATGGCTTGACTCAAATGGGCGTCTGGTTTTGAGAGTACCCCTTTCTGGTGGCTTTAAAGGGAAACCAAGGGATGACAGCCCTTTGGGGGGTCCCTCCAAGAAAAGACACACTCGAATGCCTCCGCGAGGAAATCTACGAGAAGCTGGGCTTCAGGAACTGGCAACGTTCTCCCAGCGCCATCGTTTTGTGATTCGAGGCCCTTTTTCTGCCGAAGCAGAAAGGAGGGAGTGGTTCAAGGGTTCCGTGTTAAATTGGAAAAAGGCGAGCACGTAGTTTGTGCGGATGGCGAGCTGAAAATGGCCGGCCAAGAAGCACTTTGCACATAGCTGGACTCCGTGAGAGGCCTGAATGGTCCCATCAGCGTGGCTGAAGACATCCGTTATCCCCTTCTTGGTATTCAAAGAAGCCTCTGGTGCTTGTGAATGTTTTGGCGGACCCTCTCGCGGGTTTCCAAAACACCCGTCTTGGGCTGAAGGCCTGAGCCAGATCCCAAATACACCTGCGAGCAAAATTCTTTCGCACCCATGCCCCGGGCGCTGTTGGCCTGCCAAAGGGCGCTTTGCCTCACGTGAGTCACGTGCGAAGCAGCGAACCGCGATGTGTCAGGAGAGGAAGGAGGAATCTGCAGCCGCTCGCCGGCAAGCGCACACGGTTTAGCTCCTCAGATGAGTCACAATCAAAATCCGGGTAAGTGAAGGTTAGTAAGGGACGATCCCAACCAGAAATGGCTGCGGCCGCCTTCTTATTTCTTTACATGGTTCCGGGTCGACCATTATTGTGCCGGGTTTTGATGATGGCTCAGATGCAACTTGGGGACTTTTAGATTGCCTGAAACATAGAGCGTGAACGCTTGGCGCAAGATACGATCGGAGTTCGCTCGTGCTGAAAGCTTTGCTTGGGAAACATGATCGGGTCCGGGGAGTACCAGGAGTGAATACGCTCCCGTTCTTATAGCGTTAGGAGCAAACATGGATTTTAATGCTGAATGTTCACTGTTGATTTGGGTGTGTCTGTTTTGTTTGTGCCATGTTTGTGCTTGCAAAGAGAGACCGACAGGATGGACAGCCCCCTGGTTTGGGTCGGACGATTCCCCGTGGAGAGAAATTCTGACCAGCGAGCGATCTGCGAGAGCTGGACTTTTGGGCGCCAAAACGCCGAAGCAGGTGAGGATCAGGTCCGAGGCGGAGGCGGGGTTTGGGTCTTGGCGGGTTGGGTTTTGGGGGTTTTGGGGGGGGGGGGGGAAGAGCGGGTTTTGGGTTTTGGCGGGGGGGAAGATGGGGGGAAGATTTGTTCGTTGGAAGCCTGGCCTGCGAGCTGCAAAAGTTACCCCACTGGGTTCACTGGCCAATCTCAGGCCAAAGGGGACGAGAGGGAGGAGATGATAGCTGAGGCGCCGAATTCGAATCTGCTTAGAGTGGCTGCACTCTAACCCACCGCTCAACCAGCCTGACCCTAAGCCTTTGCCAACCCAAATCAGAATTTACCCCACTGAACATCCCCCTGAGGCAGAATTGATTTCATTGTTTTGCCCAAGGACACTGCGGGTGTTTCGGTCGAATTTCGACCGCCCAACCACTAGTGCTGCATTTGTCTAGCATGAACTCGCCTGGCGGAAGAAGCAAGCAGACTAAATCATCAAACTAATCTAACTCCCGAAGTTGACCTAAGCCAAAGTCCTGTTGTGATCTTCTTTTCGTGGAGCTTGAGATGAGAAGCCATGAGGGAGTTGGTGCCATGCTGGTTGGCAGCCATGCTTCTGCCAATTGACGTGGAACTTGCCTTCAGGCTTGTACGCAAGACCTCTAGTTTATTGCAAGCAAAGCGACTCGCGCGAAAGGAGAGGGCGGAGGAGATGGTTGTTGAAGAGGCGCCAAGGTTGCATTTGCTTTCATTGAATGGCGATCCAATTTGTCTTGCTATGAACATGTTCAATTTCCCCACCCGAATCTTTCGTCATCTTGGTTCACTGGTTTGCGTTCTGTTTTGCACCCTCACAAAAAGACTGGGTGTCAGGAGTGCCACAGCACAATTCCAAACAGCGGGAGTGACACATGAAAGCTAGGAGTGCACAAGAAACACCTGGGCGTGATGATATGGCACGCGTGTTCACAAGTTCGTCTCGACTCGACAGACTGTAGGCTTAGGAGCAAGGTATGCTTGAAATCAGACTTAAGCGGCTTCGTGGCGCGAGCTTTTGTTGGAGAACCAGCATCGCCTTGCTCGCATTTTCCATTTGTCCGACTCGTATCCGACAGAGTCGGCACTCCGTGTTTTCTTGATTCGACCATTGCCGGAGTTTTGCGCCTTGTTTTGGGAGTGCATTTTCCGTTTTGATGTTTTCTGACGGGCTCTGACGGGTCCGGATGGGTTCCTATGCGTTTGAAAGGGCCAGAATTGGCGCAGATCGGAAGATGTCTTTGGGGAATGGGTCGAACAACCAGAACAAGAACTAATGTGAAAGCAGGCCAAAAAATACATGCCTTATCCTACGCCGAACGCACCAAACAGTGTTTGCTTGATTCCGCACTTTGCCCTTGTCTTCAAACATGTGCAAAAGAAACACCAAGCGTGTTCTGTTTGTTTCTCTTTTTCTTCTTTTTTCTCCAATGTTTTCCCATGGAGTTACAAGGGCTCCAATGTATCCGCGCTGGTTCCCCATGGCTCACGTTCCTCGCTTCGCAGTTTTCCGCGTTCGCGGCTTCGCCGTGAAGTCCCAAAGGCCACGAAGCTCTCAACGGGTGACCGCGCCAAATTCCGCACGAGGTTTGACCTAAGAGATGTCTAGGAGCTTAGGAGGGTGTTGTTTCTAGTGATTCGAAAAAGAAAAAGGGCAAAACAAAGGAGTTGATTGGCAGCCACTTGGAGTTTTTCAAATCTCTACAGAGAAGAAAACAGAAAGGACAATGACTGAGACCTTCATAGACAACTCCGAGCTTCTCGCAAGACATGTCTCTTTGGAAGACCCCCTAGAAGGTGCGCAGCACCTTGTCTTCACTGTTCTTGGCATTTTTTTGTATTGGTTCTGTTTATTTTAGCAGAGGGCCGCAACCAGCGGCGTTTTTTGCTTTGTATACCAGGGGTTGTGAAGGTGTCGATCGCTCAGAGAGTGGCCTTCGGCCCAAGATCTCAGGCCAAGAACGAAGACCGCGCGGCCCGGAGCCCCGGCGCTTTTGCTGTTCAGACCAACCTGGAAACCAACATGAGCCACGTGCTCAAAACCCGGGTAGATAAAGGTTAGCAAGGGACAGTCCCAACCATAAATAGCTTGGGAATTCCGCCTTCCTAATTCTTTACACGGTTCTGGGTAGACCATTGTAATACCCGGTTTTGAGCAAGTGACTCACATGGGGTGTCGAAATTCTTGGATTCCCGACATGGATTTCCGGCCTGCCGGGTTTCCCCGCACAAAAACAGAGGCAAACCCAAGGGCAATGTCCCACGCACATCAACAAGAAGCACACCGACGTTTCAGAAGAAGCCGAATTGGCGATGGGCAACTGCACCGAACGTCTGAAACCATAGGTGTCCTTCTTAGTTTTTTTTGCTTAAAAGAGGTGGAGGGCCCTGGTTTAGATGGGGATACCCATCGATTTTTTTCCAAAAGGCCACCAAACGTCTGAAGCCCCGCCAGCCACTGGCTTCATGTCTCGCGAGCTTGGAGGCCAAGGAGGTTCCGGTGACGCACGAACCCCCGGCGCTACCGGAGGCCGTGGGGGGTCCTTTGGTTTGGGGGGTGTCTATTATTTTTTTGGGGGGGGCCTTTCCCCAAAAATCCACAAGATGATGCTTTTTCCTTTTGGCTTCCCTTGGAAACGACCAACAAAAAGGGGTATCCTCGAAAGAAACCCACCTGCACTGGACTTTCAGAACCTGTTTGGCTTTCCAGAACAACTTGCTGGTTCTCAGTAGGGAATGAGGGAATGAATCGGATTGCCGAAGCAAGGGATTGTTTTTCTTGGGGTCATGATCGATTTCTCATGACAAGCAAATTGTATTATAGCATACAGCATTTCGGTTCCTGTATTTCTCATTCGCTTGTTGCTCCATTTGGCTGTGGCTCAAAAAACCGGAATTCCAAAATGGAACCCTTGCAATTGGAAACATGGGCTGCCAGAACCTGCGTAATTCACCTCCTGTTGAATCTTGAGCCACACCCAAATGGCCATGGTTCAAAACTAATGGTACCATTCTGGGATAGGTGCACCACCTATTTTAGTCTATTTAGTGGTTGGATTGAATCGGATGTTCACTGGGGGGTATCCGGATTTTGACCCATGGCCATGTGGGGGCGCATGTGATCGAGGTAGGACAAGAGGCAACACCAGGTGTTTGTTGAAACACAAGCAAAGACACACAAAGCGAACGACACACAAAGCACTTTATAAAGCTTGTCATTAAGCAAAGCTCCTTACAAACCTCCTTACAAAGCTTCATTAAAATCTTTATAAGGCTCCGAAGAACGCTTTTTAAAACATTAGCACGCAGAATCCCCAGAAGTTATTTTCACCGGCTGGAAAACGAGTTCCGGGACAGAAGTTATTTTCACCGGCTGGAAAACGAGTTCGGGGAAAGAATCCCTGGAAGATATTTTCATCAGCTGGAAAACGAGTTCCGGGACAGACCCCCCACAAGTTATTTTCACCGGCTGGAAAACGACTTCGGGGACACAATCTCTAGAAGTTATTTTCATCAGCTGGAAAAACGAGTTCCGGGACAGAATCCCCAGAAGTTATTTTCACCGGCTGGAAAACGAGAATCCCCCCAAGTTATTTTCACCGGCTGGAGAACGACTTCGGGGGCACCCATCAAAAGCTCCTTATAAAGCTCCTTATAAAGCACTTTATAAAGCTTGTCATGAAGCTCCTTATAAAGCTCCTAACACAGCCCCTTATGAAGCCCCTTACAAAGCTCCTCCTTACAAAGCAGCTTATAAAGCTCTTCATTGAGATCTTTATAAGGCTCCTTATAAAGGTTTTTATAACATTGCGCAGAATCCCCAAATTTTCACCGGCTGGAAAACGAGTTCCGGGAAAGAATCCCCAGAAGTTATATTTACCGGCTGGAAAACGAGTTCGGGCACAGAACCCCTAGAAGTTATTTTCATCAGCTGGAAAACGAGTTCGGGACAGAATCCCCAGAAGTTATTTTCATCAGCTGGAAAACGAGTTCGGGGACAGAATCAATAGAAGCTATTTTCATCAGCTGGAAAAACGAGTTCCGGGACAGAATCCCCAGAAGTTATTTTCACCGGCTGCAAAACGAGTTCCGGGATAGAATCCCCAGAAGTTATTTTCACCGGCTGGAAAACTACTTTGAGGCCACCCATCAAAAGCTGCTTATAGAGCTCCTTATAAAGCACTTTATAAAGGGTCTGCGTAAGGAGCTTTATAAGGAGCTTAATGAACAGCTTTACAAGGAGCTTTAGAAGGAGCTTTTGATGGGTGAAGTCGTTTTCTCACGGAACTCGTTTTCCAGCTGTTCTGTGGTGGTGAAAATAACTTCTGCGTGCCCTTGTTCTACAAAGCTTTCTAAGGAGCCTTATGAAGATTGTAATAAAGAGGTTTATAAGGAGCTTTGTAAGGAGGTTTATAAGGAGCTTTATAAGTAGCTTAATGACAAGCTTTATAAAGCCCCTTACAAAGCTTCTTGCAAAGCTCCTTCTAAAGCTCCTTATAAAACTCCTTGTAAAGCTCCTTAGAAAGGTCCTTATAAGACTCCTTATAAAACTCCGTATGAAACTCGTTATGAAACTCCTCATAAATCTCCTTGCGAAGCTCCTTACAAAGCTCCTCATGAAACTCCTTGAAAACCTCTTACAAGGCTGCTTGTAAAGCTCCTTATAAACATCCGCTCCTTATAAAGCGCTCCTTATAAAGCTTTTTATAACATTGGCCCGCAGAATCCTCAAAGCTATTTTCACCGGCTGCAAAACGAGTTCGGGGAAAGAATCCCTGGAAGTTATTTTCATCAGCTGGAAAACGAGTTCCGGGACAGAATCCCCAGAAGTTATTTTCACCGGCTGGAAAACGAGTTCGGGGAAAGAATCCCTAGAAGTTATTTTCATCAGCTGGAAAACGAGTTCGGGGACAGAATCCCCAGAAGCTATTTTCATTGGCTGGAAAAAGTTCGGGGACAGAATCCTTAGACGTTATTTTCATCAGCTGGGCAGAATCCCTAGAAGTTATTTTCATCAGCTGGAAAAACGAGTTCCGGGACAGAATCCCCAGAAGTTATTTTCATCGGTGGAAAACGAGTTCGGGGACAGAATGCCCAGAAGTTATTTTCATCAGCTGGAAAAGCGAGTTCCGGGACAGAATCCACAGAAGTTATTTTCTTCGGTGGAAAACGAGTTCGGGGACAGAATGCCCAGAAGTTATTTTCATCAGCTGGAAAAGCGAGTTCCGGGACAGAATCCACAGAAGTTATTTTCATCAGCCGGAAAACGACTTCGGGGGCACCCATCAAAAGCTCCTTATAAAGCTCCTTATAAAGCTCCTTATGAAACTCCTTATAAAGCTCCTTACGAAGCTCCTTGCAAAGGTCCTTATGAAACTCCTTATAAAGCTCTTACAAGGCTGCGTATAAAGCTCCTTACAAATGTCCTTAAAAACCTCCTTACAAAGCTCCTTACATAGCGCTCCTCATAAAGTTTTTCTTTAACATTGGCCCGCAGAATCCGCAAAGTTATTTTCACCGGCTGGAAAACGAGTTCGGGGAAAGAATCCCTAGAAGTTATTTTCATCAGCTGGACAACGAGTTCCGGGACAGAATCCCCAGAAGATATTTTCACCGGCTGGAAAACGGGATCGGGGAAAGAATCCCTAGAAGTTATTTTCATCAGCTGGAAAACGAGTTCCGGGACAGAATCCCCAGAAGCTATTTTCATTGGCTGGAAAACGAGTTCGGGGACAGAATCCCTAGAAGTTATTTCATTAGCTGGAAAAACGAGTTCCGGGACAGAAGCCCCAGAAGTTATTTTCACCGGCTGGGAAAACGAGTTCCGGGACAGAATCCCCAGAAGTTATTTTCACCGGCTGGAAAACGACTTCGGGGGCACCCATCAAAAGCTCCTTAAAAGCTCCTGCACTTTATAAAGCTTGTCGTGAAGCTCCTTTTTAAGCTCCTTACACAGCCCCTTATGAAGCCCCTTACAAAGCTCCTCCTTGCAAAGCTCCTAACAAAAAGCTCTTCATTGAGATCTTTATAAGGCTCCTTACAAAGCTTTTTATAACATTGGCCGGCAGAATCCCCAAAGTTATTTTCACCGGCTGGAAAACGAGTTCGGGGAAAGAATCCCTAGAAGTTGTTTTCATCAGCTGGAAAACGAGTTCCGGGACAGAATCCACAGAAGTTTTTATTCAGCCGCCCCTTATAAAGCTCCTTATAAAGCTCCTTATAAAGCTCCTTATGAAACTCTTTATAAACATCCTCCTTAAAAAACTCTTTGCAAAGCTCCTTATAAAGCTCCGTATCAAGCTCCTTTTAAAGCCCCTTAGAAAGGCTCCTTTTAAAGCTCCTATACTTCCTTTACTACACTTGTAATGGAAAGTTGCGACTTCCGAGCCGGAGCTGCCAAAGTGCACTTCCTTTACTACAATTGTATTGAAAAGTTGCGACTTTCGAGCCGGAGCTGCCGAAGTGCACTTCCTTTACTACACTTGTACTGAGCAGTTGCGACTTTCGAGCCGGAGCTACCAAAGTGTACTTCTTTTATAGTTGCTCACATAGAGAAAGCTCCACTCCCCGAGCCGCGAAAGCCGGCGTAAGGGCGAGCGAAAGGGACTCTGTTTGTCCGTGTTTGTCCTTGCAGCGGCACCAACATATAGATCAACCCCCACTTGGAGTTTTTCAAAACTCTACAGAGAAGAAATCAGAAAGGACAATGACTGAGACCTTCATAGACAACTCCGAGCTTCTCGTAAGACATGTCTCTTTGGAAGTCTCCTAGAAGGTGCGCAGAGCCTTGTCTTCACTGTTCTTGGCCTTTTTGTTTTGGTTCTGTTTATTTTAGCAGAGGGCCGCAACCAGCGGCGTTTTTTGCTTTGTATACCAGGGGTTGTGAAGGTGTCGATCGCTCAGAGAGTGGCCTTCGGCCCAAGTTCTCAGGCTAAGAGCGAAGACCGCGCGGCCCGGAGCCCCGGCGCTTTTGCTGTTCAGACCAACCTGGAAACCAACATGAGCCACGTGCTCAAAACCCGGGTAGATAAAGGTTAGCAAGGGACAGTCCCAACCATAAATAGCTTGGGAATTCCGCCTTCCTAATTCTTTACACGGTTCTGGGTAGGCCATTGTAATACCGGGTTTTGAGCAAGTGACTCACATGGGGTGTCGAAATCCTTGGATTCCCGACATGGATTTCCGGCCTGCCGGGTTTCCCGAGAGAAAAAAAAGAAAAGCACACCGACGTTTCAGAAGAAGCCGAATTGGCGATGGGCAACTGCACCGAACGTCTGAAACCATAGGTGTCCTTCTTGGTGTTTTTTTTGCTTAAAAAAGGTGGAGGGCCCTGGTTTAGATGGGGATACCCATCGATTTTTTTCCAAAAGGCCACCAAACGTCTGAAGCCCCGCCAGCCACTGGCTTCATGTCTCGCGAGCTTGGAGGCCAAGGAGGTTCCGGTGACGCACGAACCCCCGGCGCTACCGGAGGCCGTGGGGGGTCCTTTGGTTTGGGGGGTGTCTATTATTTTTTTTGGGGGGGGGCCTTTCCCCAAAAATCCACAAGATGATGTTTTTTCCTTTTGGCTTCCCTTGGAAACGACCAACAAAAAGGGGTATCCTCGAAAGAAACCCACCGCACTGGACTTTCAGAACCTGTTTGGCTTTCCAGAACAACTTGCTGGTGCTCAGTAGGGAATGAGGGACTGAATCGGATTGCCGCAAAAGGGAAACCACCAGCAAGGGATTGTTTCTCTTGGGGTCATGAGCGATTTCTCATGACAAGAAAATTGTATTATAGCATACAGCATTTCGGTTCCTGTATTTCTCATTCGCTTTTTGCTCCATTTGGCTGTGGCTCAAAAAACCGGAATTCCAAAATGGAAGCCTTGCAATTGGAAGCATGGGCTGCCAAACCAATGGTACCATTCTGGGATAGGTGCACCACCCATTTTAGTCTATTTAGTGGTTGGATTGAATCGGATGTTCACTGGTATCCGGATTTTGAACCATGGCCATGTGGGGCCGCATGTGATTGAGGTAGGACAAGAGGCAACACCAGGTGTTTGTTGAAACACAAGCAAAGACACACAAAGCGAGCAATTGACTTGTTTTCTCGCAAGAAAAACGCCTGAGGGTCGACGGGCCTTTTGCTCGGCCGCGAGGACCGAGCCGAGCGCAAGGCCGCGGAAGCGCCGGAGGGGGCTGTTCCCGGGGCAGAAGAGCCGGGCGCCCCAGCGCGGAAAGGCGACGGGAAAAACCGCACTCCATGTAGGGAATATTTATCCAAAATTGACTCTCTATATGGGTCACATGTTGATATGTATATATATATATATATGTAATATATGTATATATATATATATATATTGATACATATATATATATAGACATATATATATATATAATGCCTTTTTGGAGTGTGGGTTTGAGCCCACTAGGTTGGGCTCCCGCCACTGAGGAGGGAAGAAAGGGGTGGAGAGCTATTTGAGAAGGAAAGCAACGTGTTGGATCCGAGAGCTATTTGAGAGCTGCGGTGCTGACTGTTTCTCAATGGTCTGATGTTTGGTATCCGAGACGTAAAGAGACGCTCCAAAAGGTGAATTCACAAAGGGGATCCTCTGGGTCTGAGTCTTTGGGATCAAGGAAAGGCCCTTGGAAGCTGACAGAGCATAAGAATCATCTTTTAAACTTGGTTTTCGGTACGCTGCTTTTTGAAGCAAATCGACCTCGTGACTTTTTGTTTTGGGACCAACAGCCACAGGCCCCGCTTGGAAAAACATGTACAAGCTCGAAGAGTGCTCAGGGCATCTCTTCTTTCTTTTTTTTTCTTTCTTTTTTTGCGCCCTTACCATAGGGATCCCCCTTTGAACACAAACATGGAAGTGAATCCGCCTTACCATAGCAATCTATGTGGCCATGGGTCAAAAACTATGCCTCCATTTTGGGGCGGATGAACACCCATGTGCCACCTATTTTGATGTTAACCAGGGGTTTCCTGGGTTTTGACCTACAGCCATTTGCCTTCACTTTTCAACAACATACCTGGATCCCCCTTTGAAGAGAAAACAACAGCATCATCTCTTTTCCTCTGCGCCCTTACCATAGGGATCCCCCTTGGAACCAACAAAAGCAGCATACCCGGTGCATTTCCTTTTCGCCGACTCCGCCGGCGGTTTTTCTTCTGGTGGTGTGTAAGGCAGGCGCGAGAAGATCATGAGCTGGAGGCCGGCCTGGATCGAGGGGCGCTTTCGGAACGGAGAGAGCCTTTAAGTGGAAGACGAGCACTTGTTGTTTTTTTTTTCCTCTTGCTTTTCCCCTTTTTAAAGATTTTTAAAGGATTTGGAGCCAAACAAAACTCCTGGGGGCCCTCCTCAGAGGAAGTTTGTGGGACCCGCAAAAAATAACATTGGTTTTGGTGATTTTCCGTGTTGGCTTCCCTTTTAAGGCAGCCAAAAGGGGGGGGGGCCAGCTTCAAGAAAGGCCCCCATTACCTCACCTGTCAGCTATGTCAGAGGGCGGAAAGAGTAGGAACGGAATGCCCCGGAGACGCAATACAGATTCCTGCGGCGTTTCCGAGAGTTCGATCAGGACACCCGGGCCAGATTAAGAAGCTTCCTCAAACCTGGGGTCAGCAGTCAACGTATAGCACTAGAGGTTCCCCCGCACCTAAGCTTGGGACACAGATCAAGCCTTTTGAGGTTGATATCGATGGCATCAATTATCAGGTATGGGTCAAGATTAAACCACCAGGATGTGGAGCGCAGGTTTTAGTAATTGTTTCCATATTGTTTCCATGTACTAGGTTTCATTTGGGGTACCTAGTCTTGACCTACACCCAATTCACGTTGGTTTAGACATGAACATGCATTGGGGCGCTAAGCAAATATCGCAGGGCACGCAGTTTGCTCAATCCCGCGTTCGTCAGCCCTCTACCGAAATCGAGCTTGGCGCTTTGTTTGCGCTGCACATTGCATATTGCGGTTGGCAATGGATTCGATGGACATATTCAGCTCGCTGGCAAGCCCGCGCGTATTTATTTTGCCATCCTGGCTGTTCCCCGCAGGGAGTGCACCACTTCTCTCTTGCCGCAAGGTCCTTCCTGGGCGTCCAATGCTCGGCTGAGCTCGGCCGAGCCCGGCCCAAGCTGCGCTTCCAATTCGAGGGGCTGGGCGCATCACCAGGCCAAGGGCCTCCACGACCTTTTTTTTTGGACCGTCCAGGCCTGGGTCAAACTCAGAGCCAGCGCCACTCGAGCTCCAAGTGGCAGTGAGCGTGTCATTTGGCTTTTCGAGAGCTTTCCTTTGTTTTGAAGGCAAGGGCAACACGTGGAGCGATGTTGCATTTGCCATGCCAAGCGCAGGTGTCACGTGAAGTTTCAACCACCATTGTCCATTCTGGGAGCAGCATAGTTTGATCGTGGCCCACATGTCACCTTTGCTGGCCCGGAAAGCGCCACGAATGGGGAAGCACCAGCATGGAAAGGCCGACAGCTTGATTTTTGCACCGGGAGCTAGATGTGGTGTCCTAAGTATTGTTCTTTTCGAGGGTGCAAGCCAACGATGTCTTTCAAGATACAAGATGCCATGTTTCAGGAAACCTCATGTGCCCGTCTCTTTCCGTGGCCCAAGCGGGGGCGAGGTTTGGCGGCCAGTCAGTGGGCAAAAGCGACAGCGAGAACGCGAGCGCGAGCGAGACATCCGACGAAACGAGCGCGACAGCCTGCCCCACTACCCCTTCGCGTCGAGTGCGCCATGGGGCAGTCACATGGTCAACGACAGCGGCGGATCAGCGTCACCAGCGACGCAAGCAAGGACGTGATGTTAGTTCCAAAACCCGGGGAAAAACCGGTCAAGCGCCCGGCCCAAAGCACATTGAGAGAGTTGCAGAAATGGCCGCAAGGGCCCAAAATCCGAGAAATTTGGGTGTGCCCTTTCGGGGGGGACGCGCCCCTTCCCCCCCCCCCCAAAAAAAAAGAGGTGTCCTTTCCTTTTGGTTTCCCTGCAAATAAAGCAAAAAGCAAAAACAGATACTTGGCTTCGAGCAATCCCCCGCCCTCCCCACCCTCCACACCCAGCCCATAGGACTCCTCCGGCTCCGAGGCCGAGGACCCGAGTGAGTGGCCGCACGCGGGGATTTCCGCGTGCGTGGTCGCAGTCGAAAGGGTCCCAAGAGATTCGTATTGCTCTTGAGGGGAGCGCGCGGGGGGGGGGGGGGGAAAGAAAAACCACCGCACAGCACGTAGCAAATAGCCTGCACATTGGCTTGGAACAACTTTTTCGGGTCGTGGCTGGTGGAGTTGATGTTTGAGGTCGTTGCTTGGACCTGCAATTCGGGGAGGGGGGGGGTGGGACCGGGGCGGTGTGAGAGAAACCGCTCCACGAAGCTCCGGAAGCGGCCCTGAGTGTTTTTTTTTTCCCCTCTCGCAACTGCCCTGGGACGAGGAGATCGATGCCTTGGCCGATGCCGATCATGAAATCATCCTTGAAGTGGCTTGGAAGAAAGAACGAAGGCCACCGGTCCGTGATCCGCTTCATGGCAAAAGGCCATGGGTCAAAGCCCAAATCGGTTAGCCCCCAGTGAACATCCGATTCAATCCAACCACTACAATAGGTTCTAAAATGGGTGGTGAATTCGCCTATTCCAAAATGGGATCCCCATTGGTTTTGAACCATGGCCAAAGGTGGCTTTTTAGCTGAGGTCATTAGATCTGCTCCCCCAGTCCTGGTATCGCAACTGGCAAAGGAACCGGTTCTCAAGACACTTGGCCGCAAATTGGTCTTCGGACTCGCAATCGCCGAGGCGGCTAGGCATGTCCCACAGCCATCTTGCTGCTCCGTGGGCCAGATGGATGTCTTTTTTTGAGGCTGAACTTTTGTTGGTGGCTTCAAAGGGAAGCCAAAAGGAACGCCCATTTTGAGGGGCCCCTCAAAAGAGACACAGAGGACAAACCTCAAGTTGCTACTAAGCTGGAGTGACGAAGGTGTTCCTTGGGTTAAGAATTGGATCACTTGAAGAGGATGTGGCTCAGGGCTCGTTGTGCTGAAGCCGCCCGCTTCGCATGGGCTATGTGTGAGGCTTCGGAATGAAGGTGAAGAGGCACAAATGCTCCACTCATGAGTAGAATTCCTCAAGTCAGCATTCAGCGCACACGTTGCAATGCTGATTTCCAAGGTATTTGCCGAACTCAGGGAATGACTGCCCAGTGCTAGTGCAAAGTGAGGTTGCGTTTGATTTATCACATAGTGCATCTGGCAAAGATGGCTCCAGAACAAGATCGCACGGGCTAGGCCAGTGATTTTCATTCAGTACCTTGCAGATTATTCAACACATAGTGTTTGCTGGTCTGACCATTAGCCTCGCAGCGATGGCCCATGTAATCGTTCGGTCCAAGTCACTGATCGGATTTTCCAAATGTTTCAGTTGGGTTCTGTGGATCGTTTTGGTCTGTTCCATGGTCCAAGCTTGGGCTGACTCACCATGGACTGGAAAGAAAAACGGGACGCGATTCAGATTTGGGGGTGTCTTTTTTTGATACCGTTTTTGTGGTTTTGAATGGAAACCAAAAGGAACAAAATCCATTTTGGGGAGTCCGATTTCTTAACACGAGACACACCCTTGTGTGAAATCTTGAAGCCTGAGGAATCACCTTGCAGAAGACTGGGAGGAGGACGTCAAGATTACTGCAAGGACGGTGCAGCTGCACGCGCCTTGCCATGCAGTCAGGTCGCCGGCTGCATGGCCAAGACGCTTCAGTTCCCAAACCGCGATTCGGTTTCTGTGGATCCGATGGAATCCCCCCCGCCCCCCCGCGGCAAGTTTGCACCGCTCCTTCGTGACGTTAGGTCTACGACCTGGAGCAATTTGAAGCCGGGGCCTCGGGCCTCGTGCGGCGTGATCCTCTGAAGCAACAGGATGTTTGGTGGGCTCCTGGGTTCCCTCAATACTTGGTTTGCTTGCAAAACCGGGGGTTGAGTAGAAACTGGGAGGGCCTCGCCCATTTCGAGCACAGATCCTTCAGAAGATCTCAGGGAGAAACCATTCGGGCGAGCAACCAAACGGTTGGGAGCAAGAGTTGTCCCATGGCAAGAAGCATTTGGGGCTTGATCCAAAAGGTCCGATGAACATGACCATGGCTTAGAAAACCAGTAGAAATATATGTGTCATTTCCCACATGGGAAAGGTTACCCGTGGTGTGGGGGGCCAGGAATATTGATCAACTCACTTGGCCAGGTGGATACTTTGAGGTTTGATGTTTCTCCTTTTTTGGGCCCCAATTTTTCTAGGGGTTGATTCCCCATTCTGTTCGGCCCGCGTTCTTTTCAAAAATCAGCCATCTTTTGCAGGGTGTTTGGTGGCTTTCTAGAAAGATTCGGATCCCTGGAAAGAATGGAAATGGAAGTTGCCCCTAGAATTTTACCCTCTGAGCCTCGCTTTGGTTTCCCCAGCTGACTGCCTCAGACCGCCAACCATGCCCTGAACTTAAAGGCGGGCCGCGTGAGTTCGCACTTCGCCAGGCTGACCGTGGCCTTTGCACGGTTTGGCTGGCCGTCTTGTTAAGAAAGTGTTTCTCTCTCTTTTTGTGGGGGATGCCTTTGTGGACGGTTTTGGCTGGCCATTTTTTGGGGGGCGTTTCCCGCGGACAAAAAAACAGAGTTTGTTTGAGACGCTCCCTGCCGTTTCCATCGGACCCGTGAGGCCGAACACTTTTTTCATTTTTTTGCCAGGTGAGCATAGGAGGAGCCTTCCACGCGGGCGTGGAGGTCTTCGGCAGCGAGTGGTCCTATGGGAAGCGAGGCGGCCTCTGGAAGGAGTGTCCCGTTGTCCTTGGGAGTAAGATGGGAGCACACCAAACACGAAGCAAAGCACATGGCCATGGGTCATAACCTACGCCGAGCCATTTTGGGGCGGGTGAACACCCATGGTCCACCTATTTTGATGTTCACCAGGGGTTTCCTGGGTTTTGACCCACAGCCACCTACATTTTCAGCTAGGTGCCGGCCCAACTGATAAAATGACCATGGGGAAGAGTTTGCGACCCAAGCTGCCAGCTTGTTGCGGGGCTACAAGTAAAAGATACATGTTGCAACCATCTGAAACATGTTACGCTTCTTCCGCCATTTTGAGGGGACACCGCCATCGAGAAGTGGCAATCTCCCAACTGGTGGAGGCCACCCATAAGGCCAGCCATAAGGCCGCCGATAGAGGCCGCCATAAACCGACCATAAAACCCACCAGAAGGCTACGGCTTGGCGAAGAAGGCTTGCGACAGCGACACGAGCTGGCTGCCGCAGGTGTCGTTTGCGACGCCCCACGGACAGCCGAAGGCCACAACTACCGATGTAGACGCTGATCTGCAGATGCTGGCAATGAACTGCGCGTGCGACGGGTGTAGGGGACTTGTTTTTCTTCTTTTAAATAAGTGTGTTTTTTTTGACGTTTCTTTAAAATAAAACATACAAAATGGGATGGTTTCCATTTTGGGATGGTTCGAAAAGGAAACAAAGAGACACCCACCAATGTTGAGGGTCCTTTATTTTGGGACGTCCGTGCGTCAAGGTTTCCAACGTTGGATGCCAAGAATCCTGGGGGGATATTTGTTTCCCTTGCCCGGAAACCATTTTGACAGCATAACTCGGATCGTTGCAACCGGGTGACTCACGAGTCTTGATCGACCCGTTCTGGACTCCGGTCGTCACCAGCCGCGAATAAGGCATTCCACTGGGCGACACCCAGAAGGATGTGAACGAGGCGCACCGTCGCACACGGGTTGTTTGAGGGGTCGTTTCAACACGGAGCCTCAAGGAAGGGCTCCTTAACAGATCGAGCCATGTTGAAGCCATTTGAAACGTGTTGCAAGTTGGAAACATAAAGTTTTTTTCAACACCAACATAAAAGTTGGAAACCACCATTGACAAGTTGCAATGTTCAGGTGTTTTTCATGTAAGGATCCCTGCTAAAGGAATCCCAAGCTTTTTGGGTTCGGCATATCCAAACGCGGCCTTTTGTGCGCGGCCGTTTTGACTTGATCAACGCCTAGGTGGCAGCAATCCTGCAGGACATGTGCACCAAATGGCGGGGCGCGGACTATGCCTTTGGGCTGCATATGGTATGCTTGGTGTTGGATTTTCGGTGTGTGTGTGTGTATGTTTGTAGCATCCGAGTTGGTGGGGATTTGTTTACCAGCCATTGAGGGTGTTCCAAAGAAAAGAGTTCACCACAGTCGAACAGGTCCCTGGACTTGTACCGGCATACAGTTTATCTAGACCTGATCCCATGAACCTAACAGGGGGGGGTGCTCAAAATTTCAGAGGCAGGATCCAAAAGAACAGCAGGTTTGAGTCTACTTTTTCAACCGCGCCAGGGCAACAAAAAATGATGTTGGGGCGATTCTGTTTGTTTTTTTGAGTCAGGTGGTTGTTGTCTGGTTTTGAGCCACATGGCGAAGGAGATTCCGGGCGCTCACTTGGGTTCCAACCAAAACCACCAATGGACCAGAGTGGTCATGTCAGACTCAAGGCCCGAGTCCTATACGGATCGTGGCTCCCATCAGGAAGCCTTCGATTTGCTTCGCGTTGCCCAGCCGTCCCCTTGGGTTTGTAGATTTTTGGAGTTTGGCGGAGGTTTCCGTTGAGTCCAAAGGTTACACTTGCGGCAGGGGATCGGAAAACGGACAGCCCAGTTGAGTAGGGCGAATTTGTGGTCTATGCATTTGCATGGCTCTCCAGAGCTGTGAGCAAAGGTTCTAGCGGCATGCCCTGTTCGGCTTTGGCGGCAGCGGGGGGTCTGGCTCAGACACCTCCCGGCTGATTTCTCATTCTATAACGAAAGTAGTTGCTGGTGCGATAGGCACCCTCATAAACATCATGCCAACTGGCGGTTTCCTTCAAGGGGGACCCGCCAGATTGATTTTTCCCCTGATTCCCTAAAGCCCTTATGGTTTGCTTAGGGGGACGTCTGGGTTCGTTCCCTCATTCGCAGCGATTGCAAGTGGCAGGGAATGAGGGATTGACCCTCATAAACCATGCCTTGTGGTTTCCTTCAAGGGGACCTCTGGATTCATTCCATTTCTCATTCCCTACCTATGACAAGCAAGTTGCTTAGGATCTCCTAACGCACAACTGCTGCTCCTTTGCCACGGAGTTCTGCGATCACCTGGGCTATGGGGACCGATGGGCCGAGCCGATCGATGGGCCAAGATGTGGGGGCGCCTCCGAGTCAGGTAGGGGGACAAGAGGCAACACCAGGTGTTTATTGAAACACAAGCAAAGACACACACAAAGCGAACAATTGACTTTTGTTCAGGTCTTAAGACAAAGAATTCTTGTTTGTTGAAAGGTGAACACCTCAAAAAGCACCGGATTTTTCTTCAAAGAGCACGCGCTGCTATACACACGCATTAGTTTTTTTCCCGCTGCCGCACCGTAGGGACCTTTGCAGCCCACAGCACCGAGACCTTGTCGTGAAGTTCTTGCCCTTGCATGCTCACCGTGAGTCCAGAAAAGATCCGGTCGGTTTTCATGCTGGCAGTGAAGCCTCCCTGTGATCGGAATATAGGACAGCCCCACAGGAGCCATGTGATCCAGACAGGACATTTGAGGCTCTTGGGAGATCTCTTTCACATTTTCCTGGGGCTGACGCCTGAGGCTCTCGGTTGGCTTGACTTGCGCACTGTGTCTACGGCCTCCCAATCCAAGCTGGCATTTGACCGGAGTCCTTGTGCTGCATGTTCTGGTTGGTGCTCAGCTGGGAATGAGAAATGGAATGAGCCGGGGGATCCCAAATAAAGGAAACCACCAGTTGGATGGTTTATAGGGGTCCTTCCAATTCTTATTCCCTGCCTATCGCACCAGCAAGTTTTGTGCCACAAATCGGGGATGGTTGTTCTTGGGGTTCCAATTCTCATTCCCTATCGCACCAAGTCGAAGTCCTTCGCAGGAGGAGTGGCCCTCGTGGATCGACCGCTTCGCGCGGTTTCTGGGAGGTAGCCGCGACGTTGGCTACGGCGCCCTGGCCGTGGGCCGCCAGGCGGGCCGTCTTCGGGATCCGATCTTCGAGTCGTTCTGTGCACCTTGAGCTCTTTCACACTGCTAGTGTGGAATGTGCGTGCGTGCCTGGCGCAAAAACATTTGACAGACAACATACTATTTGTTTAATTAAACGTTTATTTTTTGCGCAGGGTTGTTTTTCACTGGGTCTTGCCTGGCTGCCCGGTTGGTTGGGTCGGGGACAGGTGACGGAGATCATGAAGGACAGTGCTTTGGCGTGGAATGGGTCGATTCGGTCTGTGGCACATCTTTGGCAGCGCAGCCCGCATCTTTTTCCGAAGGGATCTGCCGTTTGGCGCACCCGTTTTCAGCCGAAAAAAGCGGCTGAAGCAGCCCAGGTGTGGATGCCATGGTGAATCATGCAGCTTGGCATATGAATTCGAGTTCTCCTCGGGCTGCACGAAGGAACTCATGCCTCATGCAATTTTGGAATTGTGAGCATAAGGTCGGCCCCAATATGCCGTGGTGAAAACATCTTGCATGTAAGGTGTTCGAGCTTGTAGGCGGCGAGGACAATGAGGACGGATCGGCCTGCCAGAGTCCATGATGCTGTGACCTTACCAAGAGACAGAGAATTCTGAGCAAAACACTGCGCCAGGAGTGTTCCAATACCCTGATCCAGGCAAAGGAACAGAGATCTCGAGAGGGAGCCAGGGAGGCAGATATGTCTTTCAGGCACATGTCGTATGGCGCTGGTGAACAGTTATATTGTGACGGATTTGGCTATGAGTTTTAAGAGTTGGACAAACTCATCCCCACGGAATTCTGTCCAGCGTTTCGGGTCCGACCACTTAGGGCTCACGGCCTTTGATGCAGAACGCTCTTTGCAACTCTGGCCAAAGCGGCCAGAGCCTTCAACAGGCGTCCTTTTGGACAAACAGAGGGCACTGGATGGAAAAGGCCAGGCATCGCCATCTATTTTCCACCAAGCTATTCGCAGGGGACACTTCTGCCCCTTAAAATTAACGGTTTGGATTGGTTGTATCAAGAACCACCCCCCCTCCCCCTTCCAGGTTTTCCAGGGCAAACCTGGGGTGTGTTTCCCCCCCCCCCGTCCCGTGTGGGGATTTTGCTTTCTCGCGAGGTGAAGGGCCAAGAGGTGGTGATGCTGAATCAAGCTCATCACCGCTGGGATCTCGGATTGATCGCGTGTCGTTTTGGGATCCGCTCGTTCAAACTGAGATGTGGTGAGGAGGGATACGGGTCTTTTGGCCTCGCGGAACACCTGGATTGAGTGAATCCCCCGTTTCACCTGGGACAATGGATCGGGCGAAAGAATCAGAGGTTTCTCAAGCAGCTTTTGTGGCGAAAGAATCAACCCAGAAAGAGCCAAGTGTGTGCTTGCTCTGAGGGTCCCCATTTCTGGGGGGCTTTTCAGGGGGAGAACATGATCCGCACATTTTTGGGTTCCCCCTATTTTGAGGCGCACCCCTGTGTGTGTGTGTGTGTGTTCACGGGGATCCCTGAGTTTTCTTGGAGTCTCACGATGCTATCAACAACTTCGTGCTTCAGCTTTCTATGGGGACCCACAGGTTTCCATTGGTGCCGTCTCTTTGCGGCCTCTCTCTCTCTCTCTCGCTATGGGAAGCTGGTATCTATGGTCAAAGCTCTTTACGGATATGTCGAAACCAGTTGAACACCTGAGACAATTAGGAGCTCCTTTGCTTTCTAAGTTCACGCCCTCGTTTCCGAGCAACCAAGGCTGCCGCGCCTCAAAAATCAAAAGCAAGCCTCCCCCCCCCCCCCGGCCCATTTGGTGACGTTTGGAGGGGGCTTCCCCATTTGTCTAGGGGCACCTTCCACATTCTTTCCGGGGATCCTTCTTTCTCGACCACCTCTGGAAACTCTTGGAAAACGGATCCGGTTTTCGGAAATCGCGATGGTTGCAAAGAATGGAACAGGAATCAACCCCTAGAAATCGGCGACGTTTGGAGGGGGCCTTGCGGTTCGGTTTTCGGTGCCGCGATCGAAGCAAGTCCGAGGCCATGCCGTGCAGCCCCCGGTCTTCGTGAGCCACCTGCGCCTGGCGCCGCGGCCGGCGCCGGAGTTCCATCCAGGCGCAGCCGCGGAGCCGCGGAGCCGCGGGTTGGAGCGGCCGAGAAAACCGGGGGGCGCTTGTGGCGAACACCCGAGCCAAGGTTCTGGAGGTGGATTCCTGTTCCATTTCTTTTCAACCACCCTTCTTTTCAAAAACCAGCTACAGTATTTTCCCTGGGTTTCTGGAGGTTTTCTAGAAAGAAGGGTCCCTGGAAAGAATGAGGAAAGTACCCCTAGAAATGTGTCAAAGTGGGTGTGTGTTTTTCAGGGTGGACCCAACAAATGGTGGTTGTCCTTTTGGCTTTCCTTTAAAACCCTCAGATAAGGACACACCCAGCTTGGGGAGTTGATGGCATCTTTTCGGGTTCCCTTGCAAGCGACCCTCACATGGTGAACATAACACACAAGTCCTCTCCCTTGTTTGAAGAGAAATAGTCCCATGCATGTTCATGAACGGATCCATCTTCGAACAGCCAGAAAGTTGGGAACCTATACCAAAGAACAAGCAAAAAGGTAGCAGAAGGATGGCGCTTTCGGTCGGATTCCGTTTCTTCTCCCTGGTCCTTCGGGCTTTGGTAGGCCAGCCAGTGGAGTATCTCAGCTCCCAGCAGGGCTGGATCCCCACCAAGGCGCGATCGAGTGCTCATGGCCCATGAGAGTTGCGTGGTGTTTTTCCAAGTGCTCAAGAACGTGGGCCTTCGCAAATTGGCTACTGGCGAGAAGAGTGGCGTGGTGTTTTTTCAGAGCTCCAAAATTTGCTCCTTCGCGTGGGCGTTGGCGGTCGCGGGGCCAGGTGCTCAGGTTTCTTCCGCATTTGAACTTATACGACCTGGCGTGCCACGAGCAAGTGCCGCGAGCGAAGATTCGGCCGGCGGATGGAGGCATGAGCTGCGGCTCGGCGGGCGCGAGATCGGCGGAGTGTCAACCTGGGCGCAAGGGCATCTCTGTTTGTGTTGGACCGATCTTCGGTGCCTTTCCTTTGTGTTATTTTTTCTCGGGCAAATAGAAGGAGTCGTAGAGGCATGCGTCCGCGCGACTCCTTTCTTGGTGGATCTTGGTGGTTTTAAAGGAAGACTACAAGACACCCTGCCCATTTTCGTGGGTCTAAATCAAGACACACGACATGCAGTTAACGGCTTGCAGGCAACACACACCCTCATACATCGAGGCTGTCGGGAGCGCTTCTGCAGGACCCACAGAAGATGTTTGGAGCGTCGCTTCTGACACGCAAAGTGGCTGAAGCCCAGGCTCAGTTCCGGATCGCCGATTCCGTAGATTGCTCCAAGACTCGCGGTCAGGAATCCATGTACTTGGCACGACGTGGTCAATACCCGGATAAGACCTTGAGAGGTTCACGAAGGGTATCCGGAATGTCTCGGGATGCGTGGGACCAAGATTCCTGGCTGTTGTGAGCTGGCTTCCTTTCTCAGGTCGCAGCACACATTCCGTTCGCAGCACCAACTCCGTTCGCAGCTTGAGCTTCAGACGCTCGGCCGAAGCATCTGGGTAAACACCTTGGGAGATTCTCATGTACCCCATACGGAGCTCCGGATGAATGTGAAGTGGGCATTCGAGGGTGCATATATTAGTACATATGCCGCATATGCCTGCATACACATACACATATACATGCATACACACAATGTATATATACATATATATATATATATTAATATAGCATGCATACACATACAGACACACATGCACATGCACATAGGCATGCCAGCCCTTTAAGGCCACAAGACTCGGGGGTACAAGGAACCTCCAAAGGATGAGCGACTCACCTTGACGCAGGAAGATTTGGATGAAGTTGGTATGCGTGCATACACACACACACATACGCAACGCACGGATTGAATTTCCTTGGAGCCGCCAAGGAATGTCAAGGTTGGAAGCCAAGGAATGCCAAGGAATGCCAAGGAATGCCAAGGAATGCCAAGGAATGCCAAGGAATGCCAAGGAATGCCAAGGAATGCCAAGGAATGCCAAGGAAGGAATGCCAAGGAAGGAATGCCATTGAATTTTCTTGGAGCCGAGGAATGCCAAAATTCCACGAAGGCGACGCTGTGGAGTACCTCAGCGTGAGTCTGGGGCGCTGGATCCCGGCCAAGGCCGTGCCCGGAGTGAGAAAGGTTAGGTTAGGTCAGAGGGTCGGGTTTGGGTTTTTTTTCTCAGTCATATGGTTTTTTACGGATGTGGGTCTCTCCGTTTTCTTGAGGCTGCCTTGCTTTTGTGTGGTTTTGAAGGGAATCCCAAAAAGAAGAAAAGCCCGGTTGAGGCGCCATTTTTTGGGGGTCCGATTCCAACAAGAAAGACGCACCGCCCGTGCTGTTTTTTCGTTTGCCTCGGAAGGGGCACCTGGGTCGAGGGATTTTCGGATTTTCAGGTGATACGGTTCTACGAGCAGACTGGCCTCTACGACCTGAACGTGAAAGGGGGTGCGTCGGAGGATAAGATGCGGCCACTCGCTGCGTGAGACTGCTGGCGGGAGAGCGGTCCCCGGATGAACTCGCTGAGTTGTGCTAAGTGTCAAATGGGTCGGTCTGCGAAGAAGAGATCTCAATGGCGGAAACGATTTGGGTGTGATTTTGTTTGAGGCTAGCCTTTTGGGGTTGTTTGAAAGGGAAACCAAACGGAAAAGCAAAATCCGTTCGGGGCACCTTTCTTTGACACATTTCCATGCGGGGATGGCTCGCCTTTTTAAGGTTAAACCCCCAAACTAGGTTTCGGTTTTCCCTCTAAACCCCACAAGAAAGGCCTCACGAATTATTGCGTTGTTTCCTATTGTTTCCCCAAAATGGGAGCGCAAAAAAAGGAATCCAGCCCAAAGAAGAGAGACTCATATGGCTGTGTCTTTTTGAAGGTACCCATTTTTTGGGTGTTTTAAAGGGAAAGAAAAGAATTGCCGTTGAGCCATTTGGGGGGTCCCCTTTCTCAAAAAGCGAGACCAGATCGCTTCCGCCGGGAAGTCGGTCTCAGGAAGCCATCCGTGGAGGTTGCGCAGAGTCTTCCTTCCGTGAGGTGGCGGTCTCAGGTTACGCAGGTAGCAGGTGAAGGGGCAGTCGCCAGTTAGGTACCCAAAATGGAGCCCTGGTAAACGGAAACAGTAACATGGACTAAAACCTGCGGTCCCCTGGTAGTTTAATTTTGACCCATACCCACATTCCTTGGATTTGGGGATCGACCACGTTCATACTGATCGAATGGGTGGCTCGGAATTGGTTTGAGGCGAAGGGTTTTAAGAGGAAGTCAAGAAGGAAAACCATGGCGCGCCATTTTGGAGGGTCTAACCTTTAACTACACACCCAAAACTATTTTGGGTTGCAGAAAAGGAAACGAGCCAAAATCGATTTGGGTGTGCTTTCTACCCCCTATTTCGAGACGAATGCCACAGGCTTAGGATGATCTCTGCCGTCGAGCATTGGCCTTGCCCCACTTGGCTTTCGTCGCGGGGCTGCGTTTTGTTCTTTCTTTTTTTTCTCCGGCTGAAACGGAATAAGAGGCCGATCGATTTCCAATCCCCAAGGACGTTTGAAGGAATGCAGCACGGACACAAGTCACGCCAGATCGAGGTGGCCAGTCGAGCCGCGAGCTGACCAGGCTATTGTGAGCACTGGATCCTCGAGTCAAAAACGGTTCGAACAACACGCAGGCTCACCAAAGCTCCCCCAAAGCCTTCATTTCGGGTTCCCAGTCGCCATCTCAGAAAAACGCTGCCGAGGAAGCAATCGGAGCAATCCTCCGTGGAGGTCGCGCCTCCCAATTCCAGCCTCCCAAGGCTGGGCCCTTGTTTGAAGCAAGTTTCAGAGAGTCTCATTTTCAATAAGGCCATGCCGAACTCTCTTTTTTTCTCCAAAAAATTAGGAGTTCTGTTTAGGTTTCCCTAAACTGGTGGTTGGATTGGTGGTTTGGGGATTTGAACCTCAGGTTGAAGGGGAACCCACTCCCTAACCTCCAAACCACCAAAACAAGTTGCCAATGGGGTCTGTCTTTTCTTGAGGGTGCCCCCTTTGTGCGTGGCTTAAAGGATGTTTAAAGGAACACCACAAGGCACACCGAGCTCCCCTGAAAACCGACCCCCCCAATTCGAGGGACGCCGTGTTGTTTCGTTGGCTCAGCGCTCGTGTGAAGCGACCGCAGGCGGCCGCGGCACACGGTGACCCTGAACTTGCCGCCGCCAGGTTGGCCAGGCTGGAAAGTGGGTTTGTCGTCTTTTGGGGGGACCCCCTGAAACCAAAAAGGATGGTTTCGCTGGCAAGGAACCACCACGTGCAAGCAACAGCAAAGAGATATGTGCATGTAGTGTGTATTTGTGTGTCTGTCTTCTTGTCGAGGGAATCAAGAGGGATATCACTCATTTTCAGGGTTTCAACCTCGCAGTCACTGTTTTTGCCTTGTGAGTGCAGCGGCCTTGAACAAGCCGGTGAACCAAGGTGAGGCGTGCGAGAACGCGGTCAGCTCGGCGCCGCCTGTGCAGACTATGGTACTTCAACAGGCACAGTCTGCACTGTCCACAACTCGGAAGGCGAGCGACACCGCGTCAAGAGGCCCCGGGGGAGGGGGGGGGGGGTGATGGGATGAGTGGGAAGGTCG
>CAUJNA010002857.1:683587-686087 GCA_963377175.1 Effrenium voratum | reverse complement strand
AGGGTTGGGAGGGGCGGGGGTTGGGGGTTGGGGGGCTGCGTTCGCTGCAAAGAACTGGGGAACTGCAGCCTTTGCCCCATTCAAAGGATTACAGCAATGGGTGCATATTTCACCGTGGATTGCCATCATTGTATGCATACGTGCATACATGCACACACACACACAGACACACATGTACATACATTCAAACATACATACACGTACCAACACTCACACACGCACACATACGCACATACACATGCACACATGCACACATGCACACATGCAGACTTGCACACATGAACACATGCATACAGATACACAGACACAGAGAAACGCAGACACACAGACACACACACACATGCACACATGCACACATGCACACAGACACGCAGACACGCAGACACAGAGACACACAGACACAGAGACACACAGACACGTATACACATACACACCTGCATACATACACACTTATATAAACACATACACGCATAAGCGCATACACGCATACGCGCATACACGCATACGCGCATACACACATACGCGCATACACGCATGCAAACACACATGCGCACATACATACGTACACAGGTACGCACGTACTCACACACACATGCACACATACACACATACATACATACATACATACATACATGCATACCTACCTACCTACCTACCTACCTACCTACATACATACATACATACATACATACATACACACACACACATCCACAATACACACATACACACTTACACATACACACACACACAGACAAAAACACACACACACAAACACATACATACATACATACATACATACATACATACATACATACATACATACATACATACATACATACATACATACATACATACATACATACATACATACATACATACATACATATACATACATACATACATACATTATACATACATATACATGCATACATGCATACATGCATACATGCATACATACATGCATACATGCATACATGCATACATGCATACATGCATACATGCATACATGCATACATGCATACATGCATACATGCATACATGCATACATACATACATGCATACATACATGCATACATGCATACATATACATACATACATACATACATACATACATACATACATACATACATACATACATACATACATACATACATACATACATACATACATACATATACACATACATACATACATACATACATACATACATACATACATACATACATACATACATACATACATACATACATACATACATACATACATACATACATACATACATACATACATACATACATACATATTTCCATCCCTACGTACCCACATATCAATATACATAGATACGTACGTGCACACATACGTGCGTGCGTGCGTGCGTACGTACATACATACATACATACATACCCGCATACACGCATGAAAGCTTATATCTATACATCTTATACACGCCTTTTAACACGCGGCACCAAGGAACTCCTGTGCAATGTGCAGTGAGAGCATAGGCTTCGGCCCGCGAGTGCTGCCGGTGTTATGCCACCAATTTCCGGGGAGGGGGGAGAGGCAACTCAGTGACTCTCCCTGAGACTTGACGGAGGACTTGAAAGCAAGACCGCGACAAGAGCATTCTTCTTGTAGGTCCCCCCAGTAGTGCCTTTTTACCCGTTTGGGGAGGGTTCCCCTACTAAAATAGACCTCAGAGAAAAGGGCACCCTATTCTAAGCTCTCTACTGGAGGACCTAGTCTTGTACCCTTGCGGTTTCTTTTGGAAGTCGATGCTCTGGTATTGAGTCAATGGACCGCACTTGGCCTCACACCTGCTGCACGCTTGCGGGCCAAGCATCACTGTGCCGCCAGAGAGTGCGGCATAGCCTGACGCCAACGGCGTGAGGTTTCATCGGAATGAAGGCGAAAGACAGTCGGAGTCAAAGCCCAGGTAAGACAAAAGTGTAAGGAGCGAGGGGATGTGGGCGTGGCCTGGGAGGACTCTGCTTTCGACGCCTGCCAGCCTGTGGCGTTGTAGCATTTCTCCGCGGCCCGGCTGTGACTCGGCGCCCGGATTTTCCGCGAACGGCGCGGCGCCCTGAAAGGGCGAGCGTCGTGAAGTTCGACGCGGGGAGCGAAGCCCTGGATTTCGAAGCCCCGCGTCGGTTGGGAGCCAAGCCGCCTGAGGGGGATGCCTTCTCGGGACGCTTGCCTTCCAAAGGCATCGGTTACACGTCTGTCGAGGCGGCAAACTGCAAATGATCTTTCCTCCCACACCTGGGGCGGCCAACGCTTCAGGGACGTGACCTAGAAGGGTGTAGCTTCCAAGTCAAAGCAGCGGATAGAGGTCAGCTCGGAAACCTCCCGGGCCTCTCGATATGGCACACTGAAATGTTCCGCTCGCCGAGAGTCTTCCATTTGGTTAAGATTTTGTTTTAATTTTCCCCTGTTGGTTTTAAAGGGAATCTAGCACTACTGGAAATATTTTTTTCCAGGGGACTTAAACAAATGGAGGGAG
>CAUJNA010002857.1:618587-676087 GCA_963377175.1 Effrenium voratum | reverse complement strand
AAGCGGGGCCTGCCTTGAGGCCTGGGCGCTGAAGCTCGCCGCGCTCGAGGAGACAGATTCGAACGGGACATGGCTGTTGTTCCAAGAGTATGCTTTTGTTGGTTCCAAGGGGGATCCCTATGGAAAGGGCGCAGAAGAAAAGAGATGAGGCTGCCGTTTTCTCTTCAAAGGGGGATCCAGGTATGTTGTTGAAAAGGGAAGACAAATGGCTGTGGGTCAAAACCCTAACCCCTGGTGAACCTCAAAATAGGTGCGTGGGTGTTCATCCGCCGAAAAAATGGCTCGGCATAGGTTATTAGCAATGGCCATATCGGATATCACGACTCCGTGCATATCCGACCGCGTTATCATATTCAATCTGAAACTGGAGGCAACTTGCCCGAATTTCTCTGACCTGAGCTTGCGGGGTCCGGAAACAAACATCGATGAGCATCTCTGACGTAAGTAGCTTGCCGCGCGTCGTTCGTCCTCAGCTGGGACCTTGAAACGAACGTCGCGAGGAGCTTGTGTCCTTCCCGGACCTGGACACAGCTCAGCCGGCGCCATTGCTTACTCCTTTTTTTCCGTGACTCGTGTCCTTTTTTTTGGGAGTTGGAAAAGGAAGACCAAAATCCATTTTGGGAGTCCAACCTAAAAGAGAGACATCCCTCATGGTCATAGGTGCTCTGGTTTGGTGCAGGTTGACAAAGGATGGCACGTTGAATTTGGTCATCCCAGCTTTTTGAAAGCCCTTTTTCTTGCTGGTTCTCAGCAATGAGTTGGAATGAACGACCCCATTTTCAGCCATCCCCAGTTTGGTTTCTGACAAAATCACTACCTAGCGCGCCAGTGGCAGGAGGTGAAGGCGGAAGTGAAGCCTTTGAACTCCGCAGCCAAGCTGCAGGACGGCGGCCGATCAGCCGCGTTGCCAAAACGTGTCGGGTTTTGTAGGGGTTGATTCCTTTTCCATTCTTTTCGGCCATCGTTCTTTTCAGAAGGCAGATCCATTTCCCCAGGGCTTGACCGGTGGTTTTCCAGAAAGAAAGATCCCTGGAAAGAATGGAAATGGAAGTTAGCCCTATGATTTTGTTTGTTTTGGTGCACCAGGGCTTTGGTTGAAATGGAATCCACTAAGCTGTGATATATACAACAAAAAGCGCCTAATCCCAAAGACTACCCCCCCCCCCCCCCACACATAAAAGGGGAGATTCTCAAAAGTATCACAGAAGTGGGGACAAGCCCATAGATCCCACAACCCACACTGCGCAATGGGCAGTTTGGGTGAAGCTGAGTTTCGCGCAGGGGTGCTGGCCGGCATTTCATTTCAGATCATGGTCCATGGGTTTCAGGGGAATCAGAGTTCAGAGTTGGGAGGTTGTTATCCTTGGGACTCTCCTTATGGTGATAGGATGCAGAGGGATCGGGTCTAGACATCATACCGCTTAGTGGTTGCCACACTCGTGTCATGCATCCCGCGCCCAAGTCTCCGTGTGTGTATGTTCGTTCTGCCTGAGCGTTACCACGGAAGCAAACAGTTGCAGGCCGATTATCCTGGTCATCACCCGCCAAGTACTACATGGAAAGAGGGCGATGGATGACGCCCTCAAATCAAAAGACACCCTTTGCTCCTTTTGCTGACGTTGGACATTATGCAGGGGGTGCAACAATTCTTGCCCCAAAGAGACCCTTTCACTTTTTGGTGCAAACATCTTGTTTCTCAGGTTCCGACATCGGGGTCCCAGCAGCTTCTTGGTTACCATACTGGGAAAGGCAGAACAGTTGGGCGTGTCAAAACTATGACCACAGGTTGGGCCTTGCCGCCGGCGGTACGTGCCGTCTCGCCTTTTAAAGGGGATGCCCCAAAAAGGACGGGACCCCAATTTTGGACACCCGACTTTTTTTGGGGGATGCCAAACAGCTCTAGTTTTGACAGAAAGACAACTCCAGCAAGCAAGGACAGACTTTTCTGGAGGACACCCTATTGTGAGGGGCATAAAAAGAAAAGTCCAAAAAGGACACCCTCTTGTTTTTGCTTTGCTAGTGGACCCTACTGCCATAGTTTGTGCAGGGTCCATGCAAGATGCACATATGTGCGTAGAGGAAATACCAAGGATCCCGAATCTTGACAGCTCCTTGGGTCCAGGACATTTTTTATTTATTTTTTAACACCCTATGGTAATACCAAGGAAAATGCCAAAAAGGACACCTATGGTTTGTAGGAAATACCAAGGAGCCCGAATTTCGACCGCTCGGGTCCGATTCGAGGACTTCGCCTGGGCCCAGGGCGCAACGCCTTTGCTCCTGGCAGTGCAGGCGGCCAGCCGATGCTCAGCAGACCAGGCGGAGTCGTGAATCGATCGGTGGAAACCGCCGAAAACGGGTTGCAACCATTTGGTTATGAATTTTAATGGAGAACCCCCTGAAAAGTGGTTGGTGGACATAAATCCCCACTTAAAGGGTCCCGAATTCAAATTTATAGCCATTCGACGCAAGCAAAAGAGAGGAGGAGATGGCCCCATGGCCACGTGCACCACGTATTGGCTGTGGCTCAAACAAAACTGAATTCCAAAATGGGTTTCCCCGGTAAGTGGAAACATGGACCAAAACCTGCAGCTTGCCCCTCCGGTTTAGTTTTGAGCCACACCTATATATATATATATATATATATATTTCTAGGAGCCCAAGACCTCATGTTTTGAGGCCTTTGGGGGTTCAAGGTCCTCGTATGTAGGGTCCAAGGGGCTCCTAGGCTAGAGACAAACATATTTTAATGTGGATAATCGGAACCGCAGGGAGAATTCATCGCGTTTGGCCCATTTCAAGTGCCTTCGAGACCTGCTCAGTCAATCAGCTCGGAACTCGCCTGGCCTGGCTCAAGGGTTCGTAATGGTTGCCTTCAAGAACTCGTTGCTTCATTCGAGCCGAGAGCAGCACCGATTGCGGGTCAAGCCACATTCAACACGAGGAAAAAGCAAAAAACACCAGCACCTTGCAAGCAAGCAGCAAGCAACCGCAAGAGGGTTCGCGGAAAACATGATAGTTTCAGACGCGCTGTGGCTGGTGTGGTTTTCAGTCTGACGTGCAGCCGGGCACACCCGGTGCTGCCCCAAAGGCCTCACCGTGCTGACCTGAGCCCGATGATTGTCGTTTGAGACTTGGGTATGGGTCAAAATCAAACCACCAGGATACCTTTCCATTTAGCAGGTCTTTTGATACCTTTCGCTAGTTGAATGGGGGTTAACCGAGACTTGGTCTTGGGGTCAAAATGGCGGGTCTTTTGCCCATTTACCAGGGCAAGCCTTGTTGGGCACCATGTTTGACCCACCGCTGAAAGACTCCAGGACCATCAAGAAACCCAAGCCCTGGGGCCCTCTGGGGGGGGGGGTGCGGCTCAGCCTGAGGTCGTTATGGTGTGGCAGCTCTTCGCATGCCTTCATGGGCCCGTGCGGTAGTGGGACGCTACATGGCGTGGGCATGAAAATTTCCGCGAAAGGAGTCGTCTTGATTTCGGACAGATCTTCCCAACTCCGGAGGCCAAAAGCCAGTCTCTTGCAATGAGAATCGTAGGTTTCAAGTTTCAAGGCTGGTACCAAAAGCGCAAATCGCCCAGGCAAGTTGAGCCCAACACGGAAATCCTGACTGAGGCACGGGCAAGTTGCCGGGTTGTTACCTCGAGAGACTGGTTGTGTCGCAGGTGGAGAGAACGCCGGAATGCGAATTTGTGGCGTCCTGAGCTTCCGAGTCTTCCGAGTCTCACAGGTGGCAAAGGGGGCTAGGGCCGAAGTCCAGAATTTGGGTGGGTCGGTTGTAGAGGGTACCGCTTCTTTGGTGGTTTTGAAGGAACACCAAAAGGAAAGCCGCCACCTTGGGGGTCCCCCTAAAAAAGACACGCCCTTTGGAGTCGCCCGAGAATTGTTTTTTGCTTCGTGAGCTTCTTCGGAGCGAGTCTTTGGATTGGGGTGAAAAGTGTAGCGGTGCCCCCCCTTCACTTTCTTGAGGAAGGGCCAACATTTTCAGAGGTCGAAGCGCCGTTCTCTGAGGTTATTACAGAGAAGGGAGTTGCAAAAGACAACCCGGTGGCGAAAACGGGAGACAAGGCCTCGACGTTGCGTAGATGAGGTGTGTGCATGCCTTTGTCCTCTCCAAAGGTTCTTCCAATTAGAAGCCATTTGCGTTTCCTTTTAGTTTCCGTTTTAACCACCTGAAAAAGGGGGTTGGCAACTCCAGAAGAGGACAGCCAGATGTATGTTTGATGTCAGGTCCATTTCCGGCATTTGGATTTCGGGTTGGCAGGTGGACATCCAGCGCTCCCTCACCACAGATGAGGGCTCTGAGAGGTCAAGGGTCAGTGGGTGCGCCTCCGTCGCTTGAATCCGCTCGCGGCACCTCCAAAATGGGCAAACAAGCTACCCTTAGAAAAGCTCGACAGGCGCCGCGTCTCATTCACCCGCGACGTTCATGAGTCAGCCCGAGGATTCTTCCGGGGCCCTTCGGTTCCCTTGGTTACCTATTCCAATGTGCCAGAACTCTCAAGCATGGGGCACCTAAAACTTTTTTGAGGCGGTCAAGGCAACGACACCCAGAGCAAGTTGCGACCATGTCTCCACAGGGGCAGCATTTTTTCGGAGCCTTTTTGGTTTTGTTCTAGCGGTTGAACCGATTCCCATCAAAAGACTCAGGTTTGTATGATGAAACTCCTTAGGTAAGTTAACCATGGTGGTTATATTAAACCCCTTTGGTTTGATGGTTTGAATCCCAGTGCTTTCCCTCCAGATGTTGGAGGAATTCGTTGTGGTGTGATGGCATCCGCTGGGCAGATGATTTGAACCGTCCTCAAAACCCGGGTAGATTAAGGATAGTAAGGGACAATCCCCTTGTCATGCATGGGTGCGGATATCCGCTTTTTTAATTGTGTACATGGTTTTGGGTAGACCATTTTGATTGATGACGCAGGTGAATCCAGGTCTTCGAAACAACGGCTCTGATAATTCAAACGGCTACACATGTCAATGGGGAACCACCTCAAAAGTGGTTGGTGGACTGTCCACCAAAGGGTCCGGCACCCAATAAACAATCATACCTACTTGGAGAAGTCTTGCCCTGTTGAAATCAACGAGTATGTGTTTATTGACATTTTGCGGCTTTACAGAGAACCCAACAGGCAAAGAAGCCCGCGGATTCCATTTTTTGCACCCAACAGACACCGAGCTGTCCGCGAGTTTCGGCCAGGAGCTCCGAAGCTTCCAGCGGCTTCTCCTTTCTGAAGGCGTTGGCTTTGTTGGGGGTCAGACCCACATGTAGAGGCCATTTCGAGTGGACGTATGCCATAAAAGGCTGTGGCGTTTTTGAGTTTTGTTTTTACCGCACCACCGCTTATTTTCCCTGGAGTTTCATCCAAATTATTGGGCCATTTTTGGTGGGAATCGGTTGAACCCTACATCGAATTTATACTCTGAAGGCAATTGGGTTCCCCTGGGGCCATTTTTCCATGGGAATCGGACGAACCCTGCTGCATTGAATTGATATTCTGAAGGCAGGCAACGAAGGCAGCTCGATGCCCTTTCGCCACTTGAAGTCGGTGAGGCTGACAGCCACGAGTTCGAGGAGAGCTCTGTGATGGAAGCCCACGCGAATCGAAGCCTCGGAAGGTGTTTCGCGAAGTTCCGAAGCGTAAGAAGGGTTTCTGTAAAGACATATTTGGTTCTACACAAACAAAAACAGCGCTTTGCACAAGCTTTTTTTTGCGTTAAAAGCGCAACTTGGCCTTTTGGGCCGACAATGAAAGCCATTGAGTTGGAATTCTCTTTGGGCCCTAAACAAAAGGCATGGGTCAAAATCAAACCACCAGGTTTTAGTCCTTGGTTCCATTTACCCTCCTGCCAATTCACATGGAACCGGACCCCTTCAAAAGGAAAATGGTCCAAACCAGGAACCCCCCACCCCCCTCAGCTTTTATGTTAATTGGTGCCAACAAAAAGGTACCTACCTTGATGGTTCTCAGCAGGGTTCCCCAAAAAAATGGTACAGAACAACCATCCCCGGGATCTCCAGAACTCGGTCACTCCATGTGCCACACCAAGCCATGTGCTTTCAAGCCCACGATGCCGGAATCGCACGCGGCGGAATCGCTCGGAGGACCCGCCCAGAGACAAGGAAGCTGAGCACCGCGAGCGGCGCCGCCGCGAGGAGGCCACGAACGGGGAGCGGGGGAAGCAATTATTAGTGCTGGGCAGGTGAGGGGAGGTCGATTTTTTTTTTGGGGGGTTTCCTCGTTTAGGTTTGCTTTTCTTTTTGTTGTTGTTTGTTTTGTCTTTATATAATATACATATATACATATATATACACATAAATAGGATTTTGGGGATTTGACCCCCCAAAGTGGTTTCCCAACTCTCAAAAAGGCAAGGGTTGGGTGACATGTCCGGTGTGCCAGATGTGGCGACAAAATTGGAGCTGCTTCCGTGTTGCTTGATATGCAGGCGCACGGAGATATTTGTTTGTCCTCTCTGTGATGTTTGCCTTGGACCGCAATATGTTTCTGTCTGTTTTGGCCGATTGAGCAGATGCGGTTCTCCAAAACTGGCAATGCCAAAATGCAAACCAAACACGCCATCCATTGCCAATTCTGAAGTGTACTTAGTTATATACATCAGAATCCCTGCAGAGGTTTTAAGCGATGCTTGTTTTGTTGCCTCTTTGGAGGCTTCAAATAGGCCTGCTGTCCGGTTCTGTTGTGCTGAAAGTCGTGAAGCTGTCTTTCGCAAGGTTACACGCGCAGCTTTTTTGTTTTGTTTAACCATTTTTTGCCTCCGAGAAGCTGTCCTGCCTGAGTGCGGAAAACCAGCAAGATCGGAAGGCAAAGGCAAGACCCACTTAAAATATGGCTGTGGACAAAGACACAAACCATTTTAAGGGGGCACACCCAAATGACTTACGCAAGACAGTAACATCTGCGTTTTTTTTGGGAAACCTTTTGGTGGGCACATCTTCGCGTTCCAACCAGCCTTCAAATAGAAAGACGAGACGTCGTTAGCGGCCAGGAGGAGGCCCGAGCCGAGCGCCGTGCTGCCCACGCCGCGGCGCGCGCAGAGGCGGAGCGGCGGAGGCGGGCGCAGTCCGCGAATGGGAGCGGGGGAGCTGGTCAACGCCAAGGCAATGCGCGTCTTCAAAACGGCGTCTTCGTTTTGGTGTTTGTTTCGTTGTTTGGCTTTTTGTGGATTGTTCTTTGTTGGTTTGTTTGCGTGTTTCATTTTTTTTGAGGGGGCTTGAGCAAATGGAAGGTCGGTTTGGTTAGTTTTGAGTCTAAAGGGGGTTTGGCTTCAAGTCCTTGGCTTCAAGTCCTTGGTTGGTTTGGAGCCCAGGTGCCGTTTTTGGGGCCGAACACGCGAGCCATGGCAGGGCTTGCTTGGAGATCGTCGAGAGCGAGAGGGTGGTCACTAGGCGGGGGGGGCGGGGAGGGGGGGGGACGCGCCGGCCGACGGACGTGCCACGGAGGGGCGGGATGTTGCCATGTGACCCGCCCAGTCCAGTCGCAGCACTTTTTGGATGCAGCGCGATTGGCTCGTGAGGCTCGATGTTTGAATTGTCCATCGGGGTTTGTTTTATGTGCGTTCCGAAATTGGAGCTGCACTCCTGGTGGTTGTATGTTGCTGTCCATACCAAAAGGGGAGCCAAACTTGTGCGAAAGGCTGACCCACCAAATGTCGAAGAAAGCCTTTCGATCTCTTGCAGACTGTAAGAGAGGTGTCAAGTGTTGCCATCGGTAACCGGGGTGAGCTGCGAGTTTCAAGGGATTCGTCAAGGCGCATATCCTTCATGCGGTGGCCTCATAGCGACTGGTGCCCCCCCAACGAATCTTTTGGGTAAGTCGCACTCGCCCAACGCAGTCTGTGGCATGGCCGATCGTTCGCTGCGTCACGTGCGTGGGCTGCAAAGCAACCTTTGCACGAGACGGACGCAGCGTTTTAAGTATTTTGCAGGATGGACTCTGTCCACAACGAACACCACACAATCATTTTAGTGATTGGGTGTGTCATGTGTCTTTGTTTTTCATTTTTCTTTTTGTCTTGATATTTGCTCTTCTTCTTTTTTTGGAGGGGGGGGTACCAAGTTTGGGGTTGTCATTCAGGGGAGGGGTCTGCAATTTGTTACGACACTCCCCTATGTAGTTTAAAAAAAAAAAAAAAACAATCGCTTCCACCCGAAAAAGCCGAAAAGTTCGGCCTCCCGCTGGAGCCATGCAGGTTCCTGCGCCAGCACGGCTTTCTGGGAGTCAACAGCCCGTCGCTTAGGACGCGTCGCTTAGGACGATGAGTCGCCCGTCGGAATCGGAAGGTTTGAGATGAGTGAGGCATCACTTCGGCAGTTTTGATCCCTCCCCTTTTCTCTCCCCCTTTTTTCCCCGCTTTTTTCCCCCCTTTTTCCCCACCCTGCCCCATCTCCCCCCCTCCCCGGATCCCCGAATCCCCGCGAATGGCAACGAGGAAACGAGGAAGGCATCAACTTTGATCCCTCCCCAAGCGCCACCAAGGCCCCAAGCGGTCGCTGCTTGGTCGGCAGAGCTATCCGTTGCACAAAGCCGCGGAGCTTGGCAACGCCAGGCGTTGGGCCGGACTGTTAGTCATAGGGGCCATAGCGGGCGGGTCTTTTTGTTGAGGGTATCCCTTTGGGACCACAACAAAAGACACCACAAGGAAACCACCATTTTGGGAGTACCCGAAAATTACTTTAGTTGAACCATCCCCACATAAGAAATTTGCTTGGCCAAACTAGACTGCGCCCACAAAGGCACCAAAAGATCAATCTGCCCGGGGGGCCTCAAGCATGTGGTGCCCGCCTGTCAGTCGCTGCTGTCTGGGCGGCAAACGATGCACTCGCACGTCGAAAGTTCGATCACTTGTTCGGGCGCGGGCGCCGCTCGCAGGCTGGTGCGCATGCTGCTGCGTGAGGGAGCGATTCCGAAGCTCGGCGCACTCTGGTGAGCCGTGCGAAGTGAAGCGCTGTCCGAATGTGCCACCTGGTTTCTTGGGGTCCAAATGTTCTTGGGCTCCAAATCGAGCTGTCCGAAGCACGAAACTGACAAGCCGGTGAGGAAAATGTTGGACTCCTCCGGGCGAACGGCTGTGGCGGTGGCCCGGCTGGCTCTGTTGAGCGCGGACGGCCATCTGGGACTACTTGCAAGCGCTGGGCCGTAAATCCAAATGCCTGTGGTGGTCAAAACCGTTTTGGTGGATGCCATTTTGGTTGGGATTGGTGAAGTCACCACCCATTTTAGTCTTTTTTTTTGTGGGGAGTGGGATGTGCACTGGGGGAAAAGGGATTTTGACCCATGGGCCACATAAGTTTGCCCCAAAGAAGTTGGATCCCGAAATGGGCTTCGGTGTCCTTTTGGCTTCCGAAATTTGCAAGCCGCCTCAAAAAGGGTACCTTACCCTGAACAGAAGCCCTCGCGTCGCTTGGAATCTTAAAAGGGGAAGCCCCTGAAAAGCCGAGCCGCCCACCACGTTTGTATTTCGGATGTTGGTCGTCCACACGTCCATTCCCATGGCAGGCACAGCGCCGCGACAGGAACGGCTCACACGCCAAGGTTCGGAGACACACCCATGGCCATGTGGGTGCAGGGTTTCCATGGTGGACTTTCCGGTTCCCTTGGGAAATCAACAGATTTCTTCGTTTAGCTGTCATTTTTTTTGCGCACCCTCAGTTCAATGGAAGTGGACAGGGGATTCGCTTCCCCAGCAGGAAAACTTACCTCTTCCAACCCCCGCCTAATAATGGGACGGGTTGATTAATCGGGGGTTCCCATTTATCGACCCAGCAATTTCCCTCAGTTTGGGGGTTGTGGTTGGTCGAGTAATCCCCTTGATTAAAAAGGGTCAAGTTGCACACCAGCTTCCTCCCTAAAAGGATGCTGCAAGGGACTCGTGTGTGTGTGCTTGTTTTTCTTGACGGTGCCTTTTTTTTTGTGGTTTTCAAGGAAAACCAAAGGATCACCGTGGCGCCATTTTGGGGAGTCCAACCTTAAAGAGACACCCCCAGTTTTGTATGATCAACAGCTAAGTTTCATGATCCGCATCGCACAGGTGCTCGCTGTGCTGACGGCACCCTCTGCCGCGGCTTCACCGTACCACCAAAGCTTCTTGGGCGGTGCTTGAGGACAGGTCGCCGAATGGGGAACCGGGCGCCAAGGCGGATGACTCCCCTTGAAGGTTTCCCTTCAACCTGATTTACCCCACTTTGCACGGGTCCCAGAAAGCAGGTTGGGGTTTCCCTTCAAAATATGTTTTCCCTCACAAAAAGAAAACACTTCTGCGCACACTTTTGATCCGGGATTTCGGGGCAGATGGAGCTTTGACATGAACGGTTCAGGCAGCAAGACTCTACTCTGATCACTTTTTTTGGGACCCAGACCGCCTGATCCGTTGACCCTTGCAGCATCAAGCTGCATCAAGCTAGGATGTCCTGATGGCAACTCCCGAAGCGATCCATGAAAGCCCCTTCAATTCTAACGCTGGGCTTGCTTCGTTGTGCACGAAAGTTTATCGAACCCTGGAAATGACTGCAATTGGATGGGGCAGAGTCTGGGCGCTGAAGCGGTCAACATGATGCCATTTGGTGGGTTCTCTTAACCATCCACAAGCCCAAAAACCCTTGTAGTGGAGTCTCGCTTGGTGGGCAATCATTCTCCAATCCCAGTGGCAATTCGCTCTCCAAGGGCAAAGGAAAAAGGATGCTAACAAGAATTAGATAGGCCCAGCAACCCCCAAGCAGCTTTTTGGATACCGTACAAATCCGTAATTTTGAACATAAGAAACAGCAGTTCTTGGGGGTGCGCTGAACCTGAACCAGCTGTCTAGCCTGCCCGGCTGGGTTTGGCCCCGTTTCAGAGAGACCCGAATCGCAGGAGCCGTGAGAGACCGAGACCCTTGCGACGGCGAGAAGTTCCGCGCTGCAAAGGGCGGCCCAAAATGCCCAGAGCCAAGTGACATATATATATAGAGTTTATTATATATATATATATTATATTATATATACATATTATAACATAGTATTACATACATGCATACACACACGTATTCTGCACGTGTGTATAATATATATATATATATACTACGTACTTCGCACTTGCATCTATAGTCATACTATAGTTTGAAGTAGCCGTTTGAGCAGGAAGGGCGCCCTGGGTTCGCAAACGTGATGTTGCGTTGCGTGGGACTCTTGTCCTCGTGGTTTCTCTTTTTGGGCGGTGACCGAGCGACACCCATGTTTCTTGGGCGGCGCAGCTCACATCGCTTGCCGGATCCTTCCAATATGCAGGGAAGGGCGTTGATGGTGCCAGGGCATGCCAGAAGAGGGGCATCGTGTTGCGGCGGGGAGACTTTCACTTTTACAAGATCCAAGTGGGTGTGTCGTTTTTTGGTTGGGTACCCAACAAATTGTTGGGTTGGTCTAAAGGGAGCCGAAAAAAGGAGCAACCCACATATTTGGGGTCTAACAAGGACACAGCCAGTTCCAAAGAAAGTCCCAAAGGTTGAAGTACTTCGTCCCTGCCGGTTTTGCCCGATGGTTTTTCCTTCGCTCGGCACATGACTCTGATCAAGACGGACTCATTTACTGTGCTGGTGGGTGGAATCTTTAGACTTTTACTTTGGGGGAATCAACAAGTTTTCCATTGAACCCACTTCAAGTTATTCACTTCTTGCAGAGGGGTCAACAGCAACCACGTTTACTTTAGGCATTGAGATTTAGACTCAATCGCTTGCTTTTCCTGGAAGAGCATTGACGTGGAGACTGTGGCTATGTCCCATTGACCAATCTTCCGTTGATTCTTCGCAAAGGGTCGGGCGCATGAATTGCAGATCGATTTCCTTGAAGTCTTTTGTGCAGCACTCTTCCATGAGACACGAGCGGAATCATTCCGTTCGTGACATCGCCGAGCGGAGATTGTCCGAGAGCCCGAGCCGTGGTTACATTTGTACAGCTCCGCTGACCCGGAGATCGGCCTCCGCGCGGAAACTTCGCAAGTGTCACACTAGGATAGGACATCGGATTCTTGGGGATGGAGGTCTGGGGCCATAAGCTCTACTGTTGGCTTGGATCTTCTCCGACTTTACTTGGATTCCCCTCATACTTCCTTTTAACCAGCATAAGCAACTTTTTGATGGGGGATCAGCGCCCAAGGAGAGCCCCGAGGGTCAGAGTAACGGGTTGATCTATAGCTCCATCCAGATCCCCACGGGTCTGCCATGGAGCCAGGTCTGCAGCACGTTGGCACATGGGCAGTTTGGTGTGCGGTCCCTGACCCCACTGAACAAGTGAGACAAGTGAGATTCGATCTTCACCATCGGTTGGGTGAACTTTGACGTGACTAGGGTTTGCGACTCACTCAACGGGCCTTGTCGAGCTGGGTTCGTTGGCGTCTTCGCTCCGCTGTCACTAGAGGCTTCGCCGGCAAAAGGCAACAGAGGCCGCTCCAATCCTCGCTTGGCTCGCGGAGAAACGCATTTTCGAGTCAATTGGAGATGTTCATGGTCCACTGATTCAATGGTTCGTCATGTCCGGAACTGTTTTGGATGCCAGAATCTTTCCACGAGCCAAAGTCGGGCTAGGGGAATCTCCGGAATCGATACCTCTGGCACTGTCAAACCGGTCAGGACCCTACTGAAGCGGACATGTCCCCCTCAAGAAGGGAATTTTGCTTGACGACGCGAAGGAATAAACTCAAAGTGGACTGCCCATGCAACACTCAAATCCTAATGGACACCTGGTATCAAAATGGTGTACCCAGAACGAGTAAAGATTTAAAAGGGCGGCTGCAGCCATTTGCGGTTAGGCCGGACTATCCCTTACGAACTTTCATCTACCGGCTTTTGATTGTAGGCTCACTTGTTGTTGGTATGGCCCCACTACGCGAACCTAGCAGCTTGCTCCGCTAGCTAACCAAAAAAGGCGGCTGAGGCTGACCGCGTGAATACGTTTGGATGCATGCTCACGCCTGCTTTTTCAACATTTGCACGGTCACAGATTTGCCTCCACAGGTTCTGACTTCGGGATCACAACCAATTTGGCGATTGCTTCATTTGGGCTTGTGGGAGTTAACAAGCTGGACTCAGTTTTGCCCCCCTCCAAAGCAGCTTTGAGCGCCCGGATGCTGTTTTTGACAGCGCTTGAGAGAGGGAGGAGCTAGCAATCGCTTTGCCATATCCGTTATGGCAAACACACAAGATCGAACTATGGTTATAGCCTGCCGCATATATACATATTTATACACATATATATATATATACATATATTTATATACATACATACATATATATATATATATATATACACTCACACACGCTGTGCAAATGGGTTCCAACCTTCCAGGCTGGATGAGCTTTGAACTGGATTCGTTGTTCGCAGACACCGCCCTGGATCCGGCCCTGGAGGTTTTGGGTTTGGATGCGGTCGCCAAAAGCCAGTTGCAAGTGACTTCTCTTGGCCCGAAGGGGACACTGGAGCCTGTTTGCCGGTTTTTCAGCCAGGCAGCATCCCAAGACCCTAGAAAAAAGTTGCCAGCGTTCAAACAATGGGTTGCCATAACCCCCATTGTTTGCCGTGGATTGTCCTCATCAGAGTTGGGACCCCTTGGTTGCCATTCTCTTTCATGGGGGCTTTGGTACCCTAGAGATCTTGATCTCAGTGCCGGAGCTTCTATCGCACAGGAATTCAGACCGCTTTCAGTCCGCATGGCTCTGATTCGGCACCGATGAATCAGGAGACGCCTCGCGAATCGATCTGTGCACTTCCACCGTGCCCTGGGTGGTTTACTAGCCGGGAGGGCTGGTGCACCCCGTCCTTAAGCCATCCCACCGGTTTGTGCGGCGTTTCCCTTGGACTCGCGACAAAAGAGCCGAGTGCGGTGTGCCCCAGCTGCAATCTGCTCGGCCCCACAGGATTTGCGTGACCCGACAGCGAGGCCTTGCTCGCAGTGAGTAATCCACGTGGCTCCGAAAATAGGTCGGACTCTTCAAGTTTGGATGGGTTTTTCTCTTTTACCCGAACAAAAGGCCAAACCTCAGCCTCCGAACCTGTGGCTTGGGGCTCCGAACCACCGGTTTGGGCTTCAAACCATCGGCGGGTTGGCATGGGGCGAAGAAAACCCTCAATCTAAACCAGTGGCTCGCCCATCTATTTCATTGAAACCAAGCGATCAAGAGTGTTTCATTGCCCAAACCAACCAATCAGATCGATCAAAAGGACCCAGTGGACCCCACCTATTTCATTGAAACCACACCCATCAAAAGGCCCATGTGACAAGTCCACATCTAATTCCCCCAGTAGTACTCTTGTACTTTTTCTTGGTTGGGAGGGTTCCAACCGACTCAAATAGACAAAACCGAGAAAAAAACGGGTACCAACTTATTCGAACCTCTCAAATCTGGAGGACCTAGTTGTCTTCCTCTTTGTCTTCTCTCAGTCTTGCTGTCCTTGTTTCTCTTCCCTCCCTCCCTTCCTCTCCCTGGGGCGAGGCATGGGACCTAGTGGAAAATAACTTCGTTTCAGACGCCTTCGCCTTCACCGCCTTCGGAAAAGCGACCGCCAGGCGGCCGCCAAGGCGGTGCAGCTGCTGCTGAGCCACAGCGCCAACATCGAGGCGACGGCACCGACGGAGCGAACTTCCCATGAAGCGAGGACCGGCAATTTACATATATATATATATACATTATATTGTAGCATATTATGTTATATCATGTCTTATCATATTAACTTATGTTATGTTATGTCATGTTAAATCGTGTCTTATCATATTATATTATGTTATGTTATGTCATGTTGTATTATGTTATGTCATGTCATGTCATGGTATGTTATGTCATATCATGCCATGGTATGTTACGCCATGTTATATTGTGTCATGTCATGTCGTGTCATGGTATGTTATGTCATTTTAGATTATGTTATGTTATGTTATGTCATGATATATTATGTTATGCCATGTCATGCCATGGTATGTTATGTTATGTTATGCCATGCCATGGTATGTTATGTTATATTATATTATAGTGTATTACTTTATTATGTTCAGATAGGTATATGTATACATGTAGACATACATATGCTCAGGCTAGCCCTTCACATGCACCGGTCACACCCTTTTGGAGTGGTATGGATAGTCATGGACCCGCACATGGGCAATGAAGACAATGACAAGGATGCTCAAAGAAAAGACGCCCGCGACCATGGGCCACATGGGAGGCTTGAGCGCAGAACACATGGCAGAGTGCCTAAATGCCTAAATGCCTGGTGCGCTGCCGGTTTCAGAGGTTTGAAGAGAGTATTAGACGAAGCGCATGGGGCGTCAAACATGGCATCGTGAGTTGCAGATCCCTGGCTAGCGGAGTGGAGTCCGCAGTGCAGTGGGTATTGGAGCAGTGGAGAAGAGGTTTCTGTGGGATCTGGTCAGTGGTTCACCCAAAAGCCGGTCCTCTTCACGTCCAGCACAAAGCGTTCTTTGTTGGGGACTCATCTCCAAGCCCGACAAAAGACTCCGGCGTAGAGAATCCAGGCTGCCAAATTGTTCGCCATGTGTCCGACAAAAGACTCCGGCGTAGAGAAACCAGGCTGCCAAATTGTTCGCCATGTGTAACGTTGTTTTTGAGTCGATTCTCCCTTCCCAACCATCGACAAGCGAAGCAACAATGTTTGTGTTGATCCCCCCATTAGCCAACAGACCACATCCCCTTGGCCAAATCAAAGAAAGGCGACCCCCCCTCACCCCCCTACCCGTGGTAGCTGTTCCCCCCACCTTCCCACCTTCCTCCCACCTTCCTCCCACCTTCTTCCCACCTTCTTCCCACCTTCCTCCGACCTTCCTCCCACCTTCCCCCCCACCCTCCCCATCCTCCGCGGCTCCGCGCATCGCTCTCGGAGGCGCAGAGCGCCGGCGAGGCCGCGCTGCACGGGGCGGCGCGCAGCGGTCTGCGGGAGGCCGCCGGCCGGCCGTTGAAGTTATGGGGACTAGAACTCTTGAGTAGTTCTAGGGCTACCTTCCCCATTCTTTCCAGGGATCCTTTTTTCCAGAAAGCCATCAAACATTCCGGGAAACAGCTGGTTTTTGAAAAGAACGATGGTTGAAAAGAATGGGGAATCAACCCCTAGAGTAGTGGGACATTCTTTTCGGGGTTTGCAGATTTTTCCACGGCTATTTGCCGCAGATCATCAAAATTGGATCTTTTTTGTGGAAAAGGGAGGAGGGCCCTTGTAGGGTTTGAAAGGGAAACCAGAAGGAGCATTGCATTGCATCAGTCTGGGTTCCCTTGTTTTAAGACACACCCATTTCCAGTCTCAGGCATACAAACCAGCCCGAACAGAAGCTTGCTGGTGCGATAGGTAGGGAATGACCTTCCGGGTTTATAGGGGTCATTCCAACTCATTCCCTGCTGAGACTCAACAACCGCTGTGTCCCATGTCCAAGATCTCGTTTTGTACGGCAACCAAAAAGCAGTGGTTGGGGGGTGCTGGTGCGTTTGTGTGTGTGTGTGTCTTTAAGTAGCAAGCTGAGGCATTTCAGCAAAGTGTTCTCCATTCTCAGTGCAGGGTGTGTCTGATCTGAGGGTACCTCTTTTTGGGTTCTGTTTCAAGAACAACAGGAACCACCGACGCGGCGGGAAGGAACCAGGCGCTTTGTTGTCGATCCGTAGGACAGAGGCAGGTAGCACGGCTGGCATCGATTTGGCAAGCGAACGCCCAACCCCGAGACGTCCGCCTTGCGGTTCCACGGCTCCAACTCTTCAGACTTCCGTCCACTTCCACCTTCCTGTGCTGTGAAGTTCTATTGAGACCCCTCGCAACTGCTGGGACATGAAACTCGGACATCCTTTCATGTAAATGATGGCCAAAGGGTCCATGCCAATGAAGGCTTATACCAACTTCTTTTGGGCCGGGGGGGGGGGGAAGGGGAACTTGTTTTCGGATTCAAACCACCATTCAAAAAATGGTTGGGGTACTATAACCGCATTTTTTACCCTTCAGGATCATCATCATCTAATTTTGGTCCCAAGGCCGTTCTTTTAAAGATCTAGGCTTAGCTTCCCAGGGATCCTTCTTTCTAGAAAACACTCAAAAAAACGGCCGGTTTTTGAGAAGAATGGCGGACAAGAATGGAAAAGGAACCAACCAGAAATTGACGCTTGAACCCTGGGGCTTTCGGTTTGAATTGGACGCCTTAACCCGCAGGTGGTCAAAGTCCTCCTGGAGGGCCGAGCGGATCCCATGGTGCGGAACGCGCAAGGCGAGGGAAGCGAAGGACCTGGCTTCAATTCTTCTCATCATCTTTGTCGTTGTCGCTTTTTTTCTTTCTCCATTTTCAGCCGTGGTTTTGTTTGTTGTTTTCCTGTTTGTTTCAGCAGTTTGGTAGTTTTTGTTTTAAAGAAGTCAAAAGAAGTAACCACACAGCAATGGGAACACGAACGGAATAATGTTTATTGTTGTTTTCATTTGTGTTCCCGTTGTTGTGTGTGGGTACTTGTTTTGGCTTCTGTGTTTTATGGTTACTGATTCTTCTGGGGGAACCACCGCGCTGTTGCTAGCGTAGCAAGGGTTGAGAAGCTGTGTTGGAGGGAACCTGCTGGGGACTGTTTCCTACGCAACCAGCGAACACAGAAGCGCACACAGGACAACTAGGAGTGCCAGAAGGAAGACTTGGGGCGCATGCTCGTGTAGTGAGAAACAATCAGTTTTCACATGGAACGCCAATTGTGGCCGACCCATTTTTCTGAGACATGTCCAATTGTGTGTTAACTGTATGCTATAGTGGTTGTTCGCCATACCACTGCCCTAGCGTTTAACTGCCATGAAAAGAATGGCCTAAGCAGACCCAATTTAGACCCAATTTAGGTGATGACAATCTTGAACTCAATGGTGGCGATATTCAGCCAATTGTTTCAATGGTAGCCTGTCTTTTTTCTCCCAGATTCTCCATGCCATTCAGCCAAGTTCCCTTTCTCCGGCACTTGCTCCTTCCACAGAAGCCAAAACAGCACCTATCGTTCCAAAAACCCTTCTGTCTGCAGAAGGCGCCTGTTTTCATGGCGCTCTCTCTTTTTTCTGCGGCAAAGGACGCAGTTCAAAGCTCATCCGCACGTCTGTATATACATTATACATATACATATTGAAGCAGGATGCTAGCGCAAACATCTGCAGACGGGTCGAAAACGCACGGCGAACACCGACGAAAACCGACGCCAGCGAATCGGAGCGAAGCGGAGCGAGGCGCCACGCCCCACGCGCTGGCGCAGCGCGCGGGGCGGGAGTGCGCGGCGCTGCTGGCCGAGGTGGCGTTGGGGAGAGTTTGGTCTTCGGTTCCGGCAGGGGGGGCGGCAGGGAGGGAGGGGGAGGGAGAGGGGGAGGGGCTTTTCTGGGCGGGTTGGGGCGTCTGTTTTCGTTTTTTCGTTGTTGTTGTTGTTGTTTTTTTTGGGGGGGGAGGAGGAGAACCCCTCATCACGCCAACGCGAATGGAATCCCAGGGAGGTTCTGGGCGTCTGTTTTTGTGTGTTTGTTTGCTTGGGGGGGAGGAGCAACCTCCATTTTTATTGGTTTCGATTGGCGGATAGAGTTGGTTCATGGTTCCCTTTCACCATCTACAAAAGCCCGGGGTTCAAGTCCAAATCCAAACCACCAATCCAATCCACCAACTAAGGGGTACCTGATTCAGGTATCCCCCAATTGGTGGCTTGGATTGGTGGATTTGGCGTTGAACCTCTGAGACTCTGCCGAGGCCACATGGGAATCCCCCGAACCCACCCACCAATCCAAACCACCACCGAGAGTCGAGGGAAGCTCACCGTAAGGACCACAAGGAAACCGAAGACACACCTTTTGGGGTAGTGTTCAAAAGGAGGTGTCCCGAAAGGAATGAAGAAACCACCTGCCATGTTGTTTTTTTGTCCGGCGGTGAGCCTTAGAGGCTGAGAAGCCACAAGAGAGTGCTGCCGCGGTGTGGCGCTGAGGTGGCATTCACGGGCGAAAGTGGGTACCTTTCCATCGTGGTTTGGTGCGCATTCGTTTCTGAGAGGCAGGTTTGTGCACGAAGTCATGCTGGGTCGGTGTGGGTGTGGGTTGTTGAGGGTTGGTCTGGGTTGGTCCGGGGTGTCAGTGATTGCCATGGGTGGTAAAATATAGTTGCCACGCAGGGAATCTGCTCCAGCAAACCTTGGCGATGAGGAAGCGCTGCTCAACGAGGAGGAAGCGGAGCAAGCGAAGTTGAACAGGCGGGGCAAGCGCAGTTTCTTGTTTCTGAAACCCGAGGTTTCTCACAAACACGGCAACAAAAAACCATATTCGTGCTTTGAAAGGGACAGCAATCCCTGCGGATTTTGAAGCAACATTTGCTTTTGAGCATTGTTTAACACGGATGCCTGACTCATTCCGCCCGGCTTCCTTGCTCGAGCCAATCAGGGCTCGAGAGAAGCGGCGCGAGAAGAAGAGCCGGGCACATAGAATGGGATTACAGAAACACAGGCACATTCTGAGCCGTGGGTGAACCCAAGAGAAATTCGAAGTCCATTTTGGGGCTCCAAATCCTTTAAAAAAAACGAGCCACATAGGACTGGTTGCGCTTGCGCAAGCTACTAGTACTGAGTTCCGAGTTCCCGTAGACGAAGTGTCTCACTTGCAGAAAAGCGAATCGACCTAAAGGACCTTTTGGTTTCCTTAAACATGGCCACCATGGTTGAGGTCCGGAAAGGTGATCTCATCTTCTATTTCCAGGTCAGGGCAACCGAGAAATAAGAACCTAGGCCGCCAGCGGGAGAAGGAGAAGCGAGCCAGCACGCCGGAGAAGGAGCCAAAGGCCGCCAAGGCCTTCGTGATGAGAGTTGGAGCCTCAAAAGGCCAACTTAAACATGCCCTAGGAGCGCCTTGGACCCTAAATACGAGGGTTTTGAACCCCAAAGAACGCACATTTAAGAAGGTTTGTGGATCCTAGGGATAGGTGATTGCCCAAAACTACGGGGGGTGAGTTCCCCGATTTTTAGTGGTAGTTTGAGTGTCCAGGTTTTTATTGCCTGAACTACCTCTGGCTTCGCTGTTTGCCTGGGTGTAACTTCGACTCGCCCGAAGCCCTTGCCCCTTGGCCCGCCGAGTCGCTCGCTCGGTTGGTCGGGTTCTCGGAGGCAGCGCCGGAGCCGGAGCTCAGTGGGGAGGCGGGGTGGAGCTTTCCGCCCCGGCCCTTCGGCTCGATTTGGTGCGCCCGTTTCCAACCGCTGGGGCAGTTGGACATAGGAAGCCGAAGAGTTGGGGGACCCGAATCCGCTGGCTCGGAGCTCGGCCGCCGTTTTTTTTCCTTTTTTTCTGTTTATTTTTGTCACTTTTTTCCCGGAGTTGCGACGAGATTGGTTTGGGGCAGCTCCAGGTGAGGTAGACGTTTTAGTCATTCTGAGGTCAGTGCAGGAAAATGCACAGCCAACACAGCCTGGGTCGACTCAACACGAGCACTCTTTCTCAGAATTGCACCTTGGGAGCCTTTTGGATAGAATTCAGAGGCAAGGTGAAAGGAACCTGTGGCCACGTGGGGTCGCCCAATTGTTTAAACCCATGGTGAAGGCTTCTCTACCTTGATGGGAATCCGCCACACGAAAAGCAAGACAGCCATAAGGTTCCTTCGGGGCAAGCTGAGTTTTGGCCGTACCGGGCATTTCTCAACATTCGTTGGACTTCCTTCACGTCCCGAAACAACAAAACAAAGCATGCGGAGGTTGCCGAGTTGGAGACAGACCCATAGGTCTTTCCCGCGTTTTCGGGGTGCTTTAAAAGAACTCCTGAAGGTGCCACAGTATGGGTGTGTCGTTTTTTTTTGAGGGTCCCGATCCTTTTGTTGAAGGGAGGCCAAGGCGGGAACACCAAGAACACCGAAGACCGCCATTTTTGGGGGTGTCCCTACGGAAAAAAAGGGCGAGCCACACATCTCCTCAAGCTGAATCCGCCAACTCGGCGCTCGCTGGGCGGCTCGCGATTCGCGCGCGGCTCGAATTGGAGGGCCTACAGAAGAGGGTGGCGGAGCTGAAGAAGGAGAAGGCTCGGGCGGCGCAGAAGGCCAAGCATCTGCAGAGGCGAGAGACTGGGATTGAGGGTTTGGGGACGGGGCTGAGGGGTTATTTTGTTAGTGGGAGTTGGGGATGGGGTTGGGGGAGAGGGTTTTTTCAGGGAGTTGGGGTTGGTGTAGTGTGGGGTTTGGGGTTGGTTTAGTTTCAGGTTGGAACTGGGAGTGGTAACTGTAGAAATCTGAGCAGCGACTGCGTGGGCCACCGGACGTTTGGACACCCACAAAGGTTTCAAGTTGCGAGTTACCGAAGATCTGCAAGGGGAACGGGCAATTGCTACCAAAAGGGGTTCAGCCTCCGTTCCTGGAATTTGTTTTTCCCCTGAACCGGTGAGCCCCCAAATTAATAAATTACCCCCGGGATTCAAACTGCATAGTTCAAACAAAAAGGGGGTTGCTACAACCACCATGGTTCGCAACTTGAGGATTGTCATCATCTAAATTGGGTCCCCTTGGGCCATTCCTTCAATGGTGGCAAGGAACCCTCGGGTTACCCCTCAGCTCACTCCTTGAGTTCCTGGACTTGGGACTGTTTCAGGAAATCCATGGAACTCAAGGAGGAAACAAGGAAGCAACAAGCGCTCTTCTTGTGTTGCTGTTTCTTTTGTTGCTGTTCCCACTCGAGTTCCTGGAAGCTTCGAAGCACGACGTCTTTCTTCTGGCCACATCGAACTTCGAGGTTTTGGAGAAAACGGGCAGAGCCCACGCGCCGCGTCTCACGCGCCGCGAGACGCGGCGCGAGACGCGCCGCGAGACGCGAAAAGAAGCGCCACCCGGAAAAGAAGCGGAGGCGTGTGGAGGAGGAGGGCGGCAAGGAGGCCAGCGCCAGCTCGCGGCTGGCGGAGCTGAGGCGCGCTCCGGGTTTTTTCTTCTTCCTTTTCTCCCCCGAGGATTTGGGCTCCTTACCCTGATTCAACGGAATGCGTGGGTTTCCGCGTTTGAATTCAAGGAAGACACATGAGAATTGCCACACCGTTGAATGAAAGAGTTGGCTCATCTCATGCTGTCCTCTCGGAACAAACGCTTTACTGACAATTCAAGTCTGCTTTGCTATTGTTCCCTGAGCAGACCCGGAGCCATTGCAGAATGGTTTACACACCCGAAAACGCAAAGTCGGAAAACGCTGTAGCTGGTTCCACAAATCTTCCACAAAGCCAGTTCTTGGCTCTATCCCCAGGCGGAAACGCAGGCAAAGCAAGTTCACTGAGCACGGCGGGCTGAACGCGACGAGCCAAACCTTAGGACATCCATTGAGCTGGTTGCAAGATGCGCATGAGGTCAAGTTAAGCCTTTGGCTTCACAGAAGAGCCATCTACCGAGCTCGCGTGAACGAAGAATATGCCAGCTCAAACAGAAAATCATGGAAGATGACCCCCTCCAAGGAAAAAGTCCGAAGAGACTGCAACAGCTTTATATCCGTGAGTATGTTTCCGGGTTGGGACTATGCTTGTAACTTCGGGGCAATGATCCCCATGACCCGAGGGACGCTAAGTGGCCACCGAAAGCACGCTGCTTTGCTCTTGGGGAAGGCAGCGCAGCAGCGAACTCCGAAAGATGCCTGGCTGCCCAGGGGTCGTTGGGTCAGCCGGCTTAGTAATTGGACTCACTTCCTGAGTTCCGTTTCGGACTTTAGTCCCGGACCAGTTTGGCGGTAAACAAGCAGTTTGGACTCCTTTTGGCCAATCCCCCTTCGGAAGTGAGAGGGTGCCGTTCCCAATGGTGTCTTCATCTTTTGTGCTTCCGTGGGCATGTTTTCGGGCATCTCTCTTGGGTTGATTTGTCGCTCGCGGCTGCAGCCTCATAAACCGAACGGTGCCATAGGCAACAGCCTAAGCGCACAGCTTGACTTCTGAACACTGCCATAGCGAAGTGAGGTGAAATCATCCAGTCTATGGCCAAATTGAGAGGGACACGGCGACCTCTCTCAATTTGTCTACCACCCGGGGCCTGTGCCGAGTTTGGACGGTGGCCCGCAGATGGGGGTGTTTGTTTTTTGGGGTGCTCCCCAAGATGGTTGTTTTTTTCTTGGTTCCTTGAAAACCACAGAAAGCAAGGTACCCTCAAAAAGTGACCCACCCATGAAAACCTAAACTGAGCAAATTCTAGTATCCTTACGGCTGGCCTTCCCGGCTGAGCCGAGAATGGGTAACCTTTCAGGGGATTCCAGTCCCGCAAAAGCTGAGGCTGCAGGAAAAGAAGGCCATCACACAGAAGGCCGAGGCTCTCTAGCGTAGCTTTGGGGAATCCCGAAAAACAAATTGGAAAATCGGAGCTCGGGCGACCTGTTCGGGAAAGATGCCATGGGGACCGCCAGAAGTGGTCGTTGAGTTTTTTGCAGATGGGGGCTTGCTCGTTTGCTGGTTTTTGACTTGCAGTACAGTGCGGAGGTGCGTACACGAATCAGCACCCCGAATTTTGGGTGTTTCAAAAAAAAGTACTTGGGATTTTGGACGTGGCAAAACACAGTACCGGGGGGGGGGGGCGCTGGAAATTGACCTTGTGGATATGGAACGTGCCGGCCATTTCGTGGTACACCGTTAAGACTGAAACTCACCGGGCTTTGGAACAACTCAGAACGGTTTCAGACTTCGCTTCTGTCGGCTGCTTGCTCGCCTCGCAGGAGGCTGAGAAGGCCGCCCGGCATCAGTATCAAGGCCTTGCCAAGCGCAAAGCACAGCTGCAGCAGGAGGCGGGGCGCTTCTGCAGCGTCCAACGGGTGTCTCAAAATCAGGGGCTCGCAAAATGGCAGCGGCTTTTCTTTTGGTTTCCCTTTATCACCCACCAACACGACACCCAAAAAGAAAGGAAAGAAAGAAGCCACCCAATTGAAGCGGGCGCACAGAACTGAGGATGAAGTCGCATGCCTCAGGGCATTCTCCCGCATCAACGGGAGCGGAGCACGGGGACCCATTCCGCAGGTCGCCCAGCAGAATGAGCAGCTGAAAGCAGAGGCCGACTCGCCGGGCTTCGCCTCCTGCGGTCTTTGTCCCAGAGAGTCCAAGTAAGGCGGCACTTAGACCCCTGTTAACCACACTGCACACTGCTTCTCTTGCTCGAGTCGACCGGGCATTTCAAAAGCCAAGGATACGGCTTGGAGTTGAGTCAAGCCAACCCACTCAAATCAGCAGAATGCTCTTCAGCACCCCATCGCGATCCAAAACAAGTGGCACCGTTCAAAGCCAGTGTAATTAATTCCCCCCCCCCCCTCCCCTCCCCCCGCAGAGTGGCGCCCAATTTGGGCGCCATTCTCCGGCGAGCGGACGGCAAGCGGGCATGTTCCGCCTGCTCCGGCTGCTGCCGATGTCGGTCATGGGGACTCCGCCCTATGCAGCGGTGCCACCGCTGAGCCGCAGCGCCAGCTTCCAGCTGCGCGACGGAGCGGCCATGCCGGTGATGGGCCTCGGCGGCTGGGCTGACGAGTCGAAGACGTGGAGCTATGTGGCTATGAATTTTGATAGGGAACCCGCTCCAAAGTGGGTGGACATGGCTCCCCACCTAAATGATGTCCACCAAAGGGTCCCGAATTAAAAGGTCAGACCCATGTGTCAAAACAGGAGGACCTCCCCCCACACTCATGGAGGTGTCCTAGTCGAGTTTGATATTTTCACATTCCCAGCAAATCCCAGTTCCCGTAGGCAAGCAACAATTGTCCTCTTGGTTTTGTTGGGCGGCAAGATGCGGCACACCCTTGTTTCGACCTACTTCTTTTTGGCAACCAACACTTGTCCTTGTTGTTTTGGTTTTGTGGCAAGATGTGGCGCTTGCCACATGGCGACCGACTTCTTGAGGGTCCCAACTCCTTTTGGGGTCTCAAAGGGGAACCGCAGAGGAACTGGCCCATTCCGCGCATCCGATTCCACGCCCCAAGGAGTTTACATGTCGCAGCCCGGGGAGGAGACCTACAATGCGGCTGCAAGGCTTCATTAAGTCGAAGACAGATGGCCATGGGTCAAAAGCCAAATCGTACCCCCAGTGAACATCCCAATCCTCACTAAAAACAGACAAAAATGGGTGGTGAATCCACCTACCCCAAATGGTACCATTGGTTTTGACCCGCAGCCAAATACCACATAGGGGTGTGTTTCGTTTAAGGGAAAAGCTCCCTTTTGGTGGGTGTTTAAAGGGAAGCCAAAAGGAAAAACCCATTGCGCCATGTTAGGGACAAAGACACGCCCATAATATGATTATGAATGGACATGTTTTAGAACCAACAGATATGTATCATTATTACACAATTGTGATGTTGAGTTGGATGTAAACGACAGGTATGTATGTATATATATATATATACACACGTGTTTCAAACTTTCCGCTTAATTGAACACAACATATGTTCTTCCAAAGTCATTGTCATGACGCCGCCACAAGCTGTTGCTGTTGTCAAAATAGTGGTGCTGGTATACCTGCAAAGGCAAAGTGAAAGGTTTGATCTCAGGAGCTACCTGCAAAGATATGACAGAGGTTTCTTTGGACAAGGGAGCCTTGCACTTGAGCGCCCCAGAGCTGTTGACTGTTGGTTCTATCATCTTACAGCCCTTGCTATTGTCACAAGACCGGGCAAGTACAAGAACCACCTGCAAAAATGGACACGGTAGAATCAGTTTTGTCTGACCTTTTGCGTGGAATCATAGTTTTGTCGCCCATGCCAGCCAAAGAGCGCCTAAATGGAAGGCTGCCCAGGAATGAAAATCATTCAGGCGATGGGGTAAGCGGCGCGGAAAAAGGCTGCTCTCTGTTGGTTCCGTTTCAATGAAGCTCGACTGAACTCACTGCGTCTGAAGCAAAGAAGTCGTGGCCGTCTCACCTCTTTGCTAAGCAAAACGTTCGGCACTTTCTCTCAGCCAGAGGTGAAGTGGGCCCTCCAGGCAGGGTACAGGATGATCGACACGGCCGCCATCTACGGCAACGAGGAGAGTGTCGGCCAGGCGCGCGAAGAAACCACAAAATGAGGTTGCCTTGCTTTCGAGCATAATGTCGACCCGGATTAATCAACCCCTGTTTATTGCTATGGGGGTGTCCCTGGTTTAGCGGGGGGATTCATCACTTTTGGAGGGGAACACCCCCATATTAATGAACAGGGGTTGACTATTCCCGGTTCGACATTAGGAGCGTGGCTTTGGAGCCCTTAAGACCTTGGTGTGGGTCAAAATTAGTCGTCACCGGGACTTGGACTGCAGGAAACAAGTCGTCCTTGTTTCCAATTGCCGATCGAGCGACCCATTTTGGGGTTACCAACCATTTTTGACCATCAAAATAGCTGGTCAACGTAACCACCCATTTTGGGGTTACCAACTTGGCCCAATTTTGACGTTGCCACACCCACCTGGGGAAAACAACGCACCCGAAGGGTCTCACTCACGGAACACTTCGCCCGCCGAGCCCGAGCCAGGGCCTGGGATTTGATGCTCCCAAGAAGTTGGGTGTTTTCAAACGCGAGATGTATGGAACGGAAAGGACACACACATCTCAGGTAGTTTCCTGAGGGTGAGATAGGCGGTGACCTTATCCACTGGAAATCCAACTTGCTGGGGAGGCAAACATCCGTGTCGCCAGTGAAGGGAAGCTTCCCTTGTTTATAGACGAATACAGTTTCGCATGGCTTCGTTGCAAGATATTGCAAGCGTGGTTCCGCAAACTGATCGCTTGCAATGAGCATTGTCAAATAAACCCACTTGCCCAGTGGCGCCCTTTTTTTCCTTTTTTTCTCATTTGTTTTTTGGAAAGGGTTCCCCTTTAAACTCAACCAACCAAAAAAGCATGCTCTTTTTTTCCCATCGCCACTGGGCGTTGTGGTACTTTGGGGCAGGTTACCAGGTGCCAGAATGGGTGGTATCCTGCCCAACCTCATCAACTCTCTAGGATGCGTGGGAATGCCCCCCAATCCCCCCAAACCCCTCCCAACCAACCCGAAACTCCTACCCCAACCCGCAACAAAAAGGCTCTCACCTTCTTGAAATTCTTAGGTCTTTCGGGCTTAAATCCGTTTCTCGCGGCTTGGCCGTTTCTTTCTTCTGGAAATCCTTAGCTTCCCTTTCTGCGCCTTACATCCGTTTCCCCGACCTTTTCCCGGGTGTTCTCCCCTTCTCCAGGCCATCGCGGACTCGGGGCTTGCGAGAGACGAGATCTTCCTCACCACGAAGCTCTGGGACGCCGACCACGGCTTCGACGCGGCCCAGGCCGCGCTGGGCGCGAGCCTCCGGAAGCTCCGCGTGGAGTATCTGGATCTCTACCTCATCCACTCGCCCAACACAGGAGACGAAGAAAAGCCGAGAAGCAATCCATGGAATCAGCACAAGTTAACGTGTTTCTTTTATTATTATTATTATTATTTTTTAGAAAACGTAACAAAGCCCATGAAAGTGGTTTTCCTCCCACGTTTCCCATTCACTCCTCCCAAGAGGAGCACCAGCGCAAGACGGAGCCAAGGAAGGGCCCCCTAGAAATCGCCAAAGCGCATCTTGAAAACGGCTGGGCGATACCAAGCAAGAGTATGTTTTATTTTCTTGATATCTCCCCACAGCGTGTTGGCATTTTCTCGGAGATGCCATTTTCTTAAGAATTTGTTTTTTAATCTTCCCCTGTTGGTTTTAAAGCTGGATTTATATTTTTTTCCCAGGGGCCTTAACCAAATGGAAGGTATCTTGAGATGAGGCTGAGAGAGACTTTACTTTACATGCCATGCTTCGAGGATACACGTAATCTGGGGACGCAAATCCAACTTCTATGTCATCATGAGGGCTCGTGTGACAGGGGAAAGGCGTTCGTTTGCTTGGTGTTGTTTTCAGCTCGAACACCATCTTTATATCACCTCAACCCCCGCCCCACCCAAATGCAACTCACTTTCACGTTTCACGAGGCGATGCAAAAAATAAACCACCGCCTTTGCGGGGGATCAAATTTGTGTCTCCCAGCCAGTTTTGTCGTTAGGAAAGATCGTGGAGACTTGGGATTCTCTGCTGCAGATGCAGAAAGCGGGGAAGATCCGCGCGGTTGGCGTGTCCAACTTTGGGGTAAAGCACTTGGAGGCGCTGCAGAAGTTTAATCGCCCCATGCCGGTGGTGAATCAAATTGAGATGCACCCCATGAACTACCAGGACCCGGGAAGGGCGGCCAGAGAAAAGCAACAAGCACGCATGCGCGCTTTCTCTCCTTGTCATTTTCTTGCATCGCGCATGGAAGATGGTTTGGGTTGGCCAATATGGACGGCTTTTTGCAGTTCTCGAGCGCCTCTCCGTTTGGATCTGCGAGAGGAGCGCGTGCCTTTGCTGGACTTTTGCAAGCTACATGGCATCCTCGTTCAGGCTTATGGATCCATGTTCTTCGGACGCCTGGCTCAGTGACCGCTGAGGGGTGACGGGAGACGCAGTTTTCTTGGGTCAGGGATGGGACAGGCAGACAGTCAGGCAGACATCATTTCAATTGTGTGTTTTTCTTTGAATTGTGGACCCCCCAAAATGGATTTCGGAGTTTTCCTTTTGCTTTCCCCTTAAAACCAACCAACAAGGGTTTCCCAAAATCATCCCGGCAAGTGACCCGGAACAGTGGTCAAAAAGTGGGAGGAAAACACGCAGGTAGTATGAGCCGCAGCACACACAGGCTAGAAGGTCTTGCAGAAGCCTTCTGAAGCTCCTTGAGAAGATCTCCTGCGGAAAGAGGTTCTGCGCAAGATTCCTCTGAACAAAAGTTCTACTTTCTGTAGAAGTTCCTGGGCAAGATCTCGGTGGAAGGATCTTTGCAGGATCTGTGGAAGGATCCGAGAGGACCCCTACAAGCTCCCTCTTCAGGATCGGTAGAGAGCATCCTCTACAAGATGTATCGACATGAAACCTTGGCAGGCCTGCGCGAGATCTGTCGAGAGGATATTTGTGTCGGATCTTTGCAGGATCTCTGCACAGGATCTCCCGGCAAGATTCGTGCGCAGGATATCTCAGACGAGTAGGGAGCGCACCCCACATGAGCAGTGCGCAAGACCTTTTGGGAGGGGTCCTTTGAAGGACCTTTTGGCAAGATATCTTTGGATTCTTAGCGGATCTCTGCGCAAGATCTGTTGAAAGCTTTTGGCAAGATCTGTGCGCATTTTTTGTGGGCAGGATCTCTTGGCAAGATTTTCGGACACAGAATCCTTGAGAGGGTCCCTGTCTGGGTAGGGTGTCTTGGCAAGATTTGTGTTCTGGATTTACGAGAGAACCATTTGTACATCCTTGCTGTGTTCAAGATCTGCAGAGAAGCATCCTCTACAACATTGGAGGGAACATTTTCAGGTCCTGTGCAAGGGCTTTGCAAAGGATCCCTATATAGGACCAGCGCGAGAAAGCACTACAAAAATATCTTCAGTGATCCGACCCACACAAAGTCCGCAGACGGCTGCGCATGTTTTCAAGATGTGCACCTCCTCACAGAGACGGCGGCTCAACTCATCCTAAGTCCGCGGAGGGTTGTCGTGGTGCTAAAAATAGCACTGCGCGACCACACACACCCGAAGGACACGAAATTCGCCCAGGCACCTCGCGCGAGCCTGCGCAGCCGACAAGCGCCGCCCAAAAAGAGCACCCTGATCTACCCCGGCCGTTCACTCTTGCCATAAGAGCCCCCGAGTGCAGGGAATAAAGAAGACACGCGCCACCAGTCGAATGTCCGAGGAAGGTCCGAGTTCCTGGAGCGGCCCGAGGTGGCAGGAGTGGCCCAGGCCAAGGGCGCCAGCAGCGCCCAGGTGCTGCTGCGCTGGGCGTTGCAGATGGGTTTCCAGGCGCGGCTCGAGTCGAGTCGATCTGCAGACGAATTTTGAGATGGGCTCATCTCTTGAATTTGGCGCAAAGGGCATGTCCCTTTGGTTTCCCTTTGCAAAACCCAAAAGGGGTATCCTCAAAAAATCCAGACCCATGTGCGCATGTGAGCAACGGTCAATACTTATGATTGTCAGCTGTGGTCAAAAGGTTAGGGAATTGCCTCTTGGGAGTTATTCGATTTCTTATTGGCGGAGGTGGCTGAAGCTGCTCTCTCTCTCTCTCTCTCTCTCTCTCTCTCTCTCTCTCTCTCTCTCTCTCTCTCTCTCTCTCTCTCTCTCTCTCTCTCTCTCTCTCTCTTTGACTCTCTTTTTTTGTGCCCGCGGGCCAGCAACGGTCGACTACCAGACAGGGGCCTGGTGTTGGATAGAAACCAACAATACCCACCGAAAGGACACAAAATTCGGGGAGCTCCTTGGTTTATCGCATATGATATACTGTATACAGACGCATGTTAAATACATGTCTATGTATAAATAGCGGGGAGGCGTGGCAGGCATAGTCGCTCATGTACTCGAGACAAGGTGTGCCTGCAGAGTTGTATTTCTCTCCCCTATTTGCAGTGAAACCGTAGCATATCCCCCCGGGGTTATACATATCACATGACCATGGCGGATGAACTTCAGCACGCGGCGGCCTTCGGTTCGCGCAGCCTCCGGCGCCCGTGAGGTGATCCCCAAGAGCGTGAAGAAGTGTTTCGGACCGGAAGCCGCGGGGTGGTGCCAAGGGATGAATCAACTCGTCCAGATGGTTCTCAGTATCGTCGGATTGTTTTGACTTCAGAAAAAACCTGTTTGTGATTTCGTGGTCTAGGATGAGTTACTGTTCGAGGCAAGGTCCTTCAACAACTTGAATCAGCCCGCAGGAGATTAGATTGTGTGTCTTAACCGCTGGTAAAGCAGACCATGTTGGAGGATGCGATGCGTAAACCATTGGCCAGGAGCATGGGCCATACCCCATTACCCATGGCCAAGAATCTTACCATCCGCTTCCATACTCCAAACGCATAAACAACTCGAGCAATGGCAGTTTGGATTAGGAGGCAGCTCTGTGATGCGTACTAAAGAGTGCAGCTGTAAATGTTGAATAAGGTCGTACTTTTTGTGCAAGCATGCCTTGGATGCCTCGCCAGCATACCTGCCAAGCCGTGCCAACCCATGCTACTTCTTGCTAAACCATCACCCTGAACACATGTGAAATGGGTCGGATTTCACCTAGCAACATGTCGAAGACTCGATGGCATGTCATGTGAAAACCAGCGGCCTCCGGAAAATCGGAGGCTTCGGCAAGCCTCCATTTGCGAAAGAACATTTTTTAATATTTCCCGTGTTAGTTTTAAAGGGAATCTACCACTACTGGAAATATCTGTTTTTTTTCAGAGGGCTTAAGCTCCCTCGCCTGCCTTTCTTCGACGCCAAGGCACCGCATCGAGGAGAACCTCGGGGTCTTCGATGTGGAGCTCTCCGAGGAGGAGATGCGCGCGCTCAGCGCGATGCAGGGCAAGCTGGGCCGCTCGGCGCGCGAGAGACGGCTGCGTTGTTGTGAACCGGACCGAACTGTTTGGTGCGGGGGGGATTGGGGGATTGGGGGATTGGGGGATTGGGGGATTGGGGGATTGGGGGATTGGGGGATTGGGGGATTGGGGGATTGGGGGATTGGGGGATTGGGGGATTGGGGGATTGGGGGATTGGGATGCTTCAAGGACTTCGCGGGGAATAAGGAGTACTGTTAGTCGTTAGGGGTCAAAGCGCCAAGCTCCTTCCAAGCTTGGATGGCGCCGCAACGTTGTTCGGTAGTCCCTGCTTGAGTTTAGAGCCGAATCTTGGACCATGAGACATGGATCTCTCAAGTCCTGGAGAAAGTTATACATTAAGTTATCTATTATTTGAATAACATACATGTATATACATAAATACGTGTATATATATATACAACTACGTGTGTATATATATATATACACTACCGCATATGTGGATTGCATATGCATACATGCAAACATATATATATATATATACATGTATCGACAACATGTTATTATATTTATTTATATATATATATATATGTATTTATAAATATTCTGGAATCCTCGTCTTCTCCGGAGTTTCGGGCACGGGCTAGCGAGGTCAATACTGGCAGCCCTTGGACGCGCCAGTGGATGCCGCCTGGCAATGGATCCAAGTCCCCGGCCTTCACCGTTGCATGGGCGCGTCAATTTGTTAGGTTGCACCCCCCAAAAAAAGAATGCTTAAGGAAACTATCCGACGGGTTTGGTTTCCCTTGTAACATATAGGGTGGCTCGTTTTTTTCCTAGGGATCCCCCCCAGAATTGTGTTTTTGGTTGGTTTCTCCTTGAAACCACAAAAAGGGAACCAACCTCAAAAGAAGATGAGCCATATGCGATCAGGGTTCTCTTTGTGATCTTAAATGGCCGATCTTGTTGCTCGAGTTCTCCTTCCCATCTTCACGCCTCAAGGTGGGCGACACATCCAAGCTGGAGCTGTGAGCCACACGTGTGGATGCCAAAAGATTTGGCCGACAACGAAAAAGACGCGGCGGCGTTTCGCGGCGGCGTGCCTTCGGGGCGTAGCGCGCGGGTTGGGCGGCGGTTGGTGGTCGGTCGGGCTGGGTCGCGGGCTGGGTCGCGCAGGCGCAGACCATGCAGGAGCAACTGGAGGCCATGAGGCGGAAGCGCCTGGACGGGTCCAGGCGGGCGGCAGAATGTGTCACTGGAGGCCTTCGTTTGAGAGTTGTGACCTCGTTTCTCTAGGCCCATGCTGGCAGACTTGCCCATGTCATTTAGAAACTCCCATCTCAGTTTCTCTTGGAATTCTGAACACCCCGGTGATTTCCGATATGAAATGTTCCGATATGAAATGTCGCTCCAATATCGCGAGAGGGCCCTCCCCACCAGGCAGCGAATTCAGCGACCCCAGCGGCCCGAGGACCAGTTTCGCCACGGCCCGGCACAAGCGCCTCCAAGCGGAGAAGCGCCGCACGGAGGGGGTGGGGGGGGGGTCTTCGGGTTTCGCCCGGGGGAAAGGGTGGAAAAGGCTTCAACAGAAACAGGGCTCCTGAAAAGATCTCCATCTTGCAACCGTTTGAAACATGTTTTTTTGTTTTTTTTCCACCAAAATAAGGGGACACCACCATTGACAAGGCAATGTTCAGGTGTGTAATGTAAGGATCCCCTGAGAAATAGAGGCAATTTTCTATTCAAGGAGTCGATTCAAATACTGCGTAAGGATTCAAAGACATAGAAAAGGAATAGAATGATGCATTTTATGGGCTATTTGTTGTGGTACACCTTGCAGCCATCCTTCTATTGGCTCTCTTGCAAGGCTACTGTAGCTCCCAATACGGAATTTCGAGAGTTGGAACGTTTCTCGGGCTAGGGCTCCCAATATGAAATGTTAAGAGTTGGAACCACCTCACAAGTGGCGGACATGAATCCCCAAATGATATTCCAGATGTTGATTGGTTTTGTTTGATGTCACGGCTCAAAAACGGGTTCCCTGTTACAGCGGAGCATGACTGAGGTTGGCGCACGGTACTGCAACATGCGCAGCTGAGTCCAGATTGCATCGCCATAAGTAGTTGCCGGCTTTGACTTGCACATGGGAGGTGTCTTTTGTTGAGTTTGTGTTTTTTGTTGTTTGAGATGTGGCCCTTAAAAGGAAGCCCACCATTTTGGGTCAGGCTATGGTGTGGTCCATTCCTTCCTTCCACGTGTGTCTTGGGGTCAACCCCTAAGCAAATCGATGGTTTTCCTTTTCCTTGCCCTTTAAACCAACCTCCACAAGAATAGCACCACGTCTGAAACTGGGGAAGAAAAAACGCCTTAAGAAAGCACGGTGGTTTTCCCTTTTGCATCCTTTTTAAAAGCGAGCCGCCTGTTCTGCGCCGCGTCGTCTTCTTTTTTGGCAAAGGTTCGTTGCCCCCGCCGGGATGTGTTCGACGGCGAGAGTCGAGAGGAGCTGCAGCTGAAGCTTGTGGCGATCTCCAGGAGCTTGCAGCCGAAGGGCGTGCCCCCCCTCTTCACGGAGAAAGGACCGAGCCGTTTCGGTCGGGCGGCCGAAACCGAGGCGGTCGGGTGGTCGGGTCGGAGAGGGGAAGGGGGAAAGCGAAGGGGACGGCAAGATCTTTTGGAAGGCCCGGAGTTTGGAGGCCACATTTTTTGGTTGGAGGAAGCCAAAAAGAAGCCGAGCGCCGTTTTGAGGCGTCCGACCCCTATATTGAGACAAGCCCCGATGCGACCGGAGCTCGTTGGCTGTCGGCTGGCAGCTTCGATTGCCAGCAAAGCTTTTGACCCAACACCTGGCCCAAGAAATGCACATTGGGTGAGGGTCAAAATTAAACCACCAGAGGACCGCTGGTTTTAGTCTTTTTTTCCATTGACCAGGGCTCCATTTTGGGTACCTATTTTGACCCACACCCATTTCAAGAGGGAACAGGACAGCGAGAAGGTGGTGTCCACGAGGGATCTGTTGAAGGAACACATGGTCTCGTCTTTTCGGGGACCCCGGAAAATGGCGGTAAAGGAACACCTTCGAAGGACAACCGTTCTCCCCCTTTTTGGGGGGTAAGAAAGACTTCGCCACCCGCATGTTAGGGTCAAGAAGAATGGTTTGGACATCATTTCGGGGGGGGGGGGGGTACCCTAAAAAAGACGAGCACCCACACTTGAGGGTTAAGAAAGCAGGTTTAGACATCCGAAGCCTTTGGATGGTGAAGTTTGGTTCCCTTCCGAAACATCTTCGAGGCTCGGGAGGTCGCTTGGCCGCGGTTGCGCGAGGAGTGCTGGATGCGAGGTGCGCGCTTCTCTTCCGCGAGCTCTACAAGCAGCAGCCGCGGCCCCAGGATTTGATGCGAGTTCAGCCTGAGAAACCACTGCCCTGAGGGATGTCCTTAGCCCTGAGTTGCGCTGGGATCAGACATCCAATCTTCGGGTTTAACCTCACCTGCGGTGACCCATGTTCACTTCCTCCCTGACTTCCTGGCCTTTATTTTGGGGGAAAGACCCTTTGTTAGGGGCAACCAGCAGTTTGTGGGTGTGTTTTTTTTTGAAGGGTGGCCGCCACTTTTCGGTGGTTTGCACACGGGAAGCCAAAAGGGCCCATTTGGGTGTGGCTCGAGTTTTTAAGCAGGAGGGGCAACTCGCAGGTCTTGGTACCCATGTTCCCACTGCCCAGGCTCTTCCATTTTACCGGCTTTTGGAGCCACAGACTTCCATCTCGGACGTCCAACCCAAAACGAGAGAGGCAGATGCACCTCGCGGCGGTGCGGGAGCTGGTGGCCGCCACGTCCCAGCAGATCCAGGAGCGCGAAGCGGCCCGGAGCCCGAGCGAGCCGAGCGACTGGGGCTATGCGCCCAAGGGTTGTGGTTGATCACCCGGGGCAGTCTCCACCTCTGTGATACCAGGAAATCCCCCGTTATATGAAGAAAACAGTCTTTGGGAAGCCCTTTCCAATCACAGAAGTGGTCATTCCCCACAGCCCTGGCCAAATAGGAGGCCGGTTCTCCCGGCGGTTTCCACCTTTTTTTCCCCACCCCAAGCAACACAAAGATAGCCTTCGCCTCAAAGAAATTGAACCAGCAAACCGCAGGCTTTTAGTCATTGTTTGCATTTACTAGGGCAACCCATTTTGGGGTTACCCTATGTTTGACCCACGCCCATTTGAAGGCGGTCTGGGATGATTGCGGAATGGTTCCCGTGGCTTAAAAACATGGAACCCAAAATGTTGCCTTTGTAAAGGGGAGTACGAAAACCTGCGTAGCCCGAGCTCTTCTCAATTTTGAGCCACACCCAAATGGTTCCCTTGGCATTCCACATTGAGTTTTTGCTGGTATTTACAGGCTGCAACGAAATGAGAAACCATGGAGTTGAACAATTCCAGAAGGTTTGCCGGTATTTTCCAGGCGAATTGTCCGAAACCAGGGTTTCTGAACGGTGTGACGACACTCCATTCCAGAAAACGGTTTGGGTCTGGCGAAAGCGCATCCAAACCGTTTGGACTGATGACTTCGGTTCAAAATAATTCACCTTCAGGACCCAACTTTGGAGTTGGTTTTCAACCAGGTGCTGTAAGAGGACATGCTGTGGATGGGTGCGAAATCCACTTCGCGCCACGAAATGAACCCATGGTTGAAACCCTAACGTTCGTTGGTATTTAGAGGGGAATCAGCAAAAACGGCTTTCTGAATCTGGTGCAAAATGGATTTCGCCCATCCGCGATATGAAAGGAAACAACCATTCTCTGTTATCTACCTAGTATGGTTGGCGATTCCCCCTTTTTTATGGGTAGTTTGTGTCCAGGCATGTATATATATATATATATATGTACATATTCGTTATATATATATATAAATGTTCCCGGTCCCAGTTGGCTATAGCCCCCCCTCCCCCATGGTATGCCCGCCCCCGGCCAGCCCAGCATCCCGGGAGCATCCCCGCGAGACCAACCCCACAACCCCACAAGGGGCGGTCCCATGACATGGGTGGGGGGGCAGGGGCATGTATATATGGTGACCAGTGACTACAGCCCCCCATGGTATGGGGGGGGGACCATAGACACTGGACCATATATATATATATATATATAATATATATATATATGCACAGAGGGGTGTGTCTTTTTTGAGGATACACCAGTTTGACTATCCATATGAAAGTACTCGCGTTTCATAGCACTTATCCATGGACTGCTGTGTTAGTGAGCGGCGCTGGAGCTGAGAGGTCTCAAGTCATGGTTTAGAATCCGCCTGGGGCTCTGGCCGAACTCACTTTGAAGTTCAGACTGATTTTCATGCAACCCAAACCCCCCATCTTTTTTGCAAATTTGCGGAGTTCCCTTGTGGGAAACCTGTTGCTTGGGTTCCTATGTGTAGAGAAAGTTGCCGTTCGGTCCCCTCGGCTGCACCGCTGGACCGGCCAGGAGCTTTCGGAGGAGCTGGACTCGCTGCTGGGCCGAGGCTTGCCGAAGCTGCTGGAGAGCCTGCGCACCGAGGCGCGCGGCGCCTGCGGCTCGCGAGGATTTGTTTTCGGCGCGGGGGGGCGCGCGGGCGAGGGAATTGACTTCCTCGGTTTGTGTTTTTTTGGGGGGGAGGCGAGGGATGCGTCTCCTGTGGGGTGGTGAAAAAAGGTCATTTTTTTGGAGGTTTTGCGAGGATGCGCTCCTTTTTTCAGGACGATGTGGACTCAATTTACAGGGAGTACCGACCCGGTGGTCCTTTAAAAAATAAAAACATTTGGACAACGAGAAAGGCCGGGGGGGGGGGGTTGGCACATGATTCTCTCCGGAAACAAATAGAACATGTATGTGACACAAAGCCTGCTGCGTCCAGAGACCTGTTTGACCTCCCGTCTCTCAATTGAGTTGGAACGTCACAGAGTTTGAAACCACTACGTGTGTGCGGATGAGGGGCTTATCTCATGTATTTGTTTGGCGTTTGAAAGGGACAGTGCGAACGGTAGAAATTCGAGGGGTGTGGCTCGCACATTTAGGAGCCAGGGGATTGCAGGTTTTAGTCTACTTTTGGATTTTTACCAGGGTTCCATTTTGGCCCGATTCCTATTTTTGAGCCACGCCAATGGTGTGTAACTCCTCATCTTGTTTGACTACGGGTCGCGTCGGGACCGAGCCGCTCGTCTCGAGCGGTTCACAGCCAATGCTCCAACGTAGGGGAGGGAAGGGTGTCCTTTGTGGCACAGAAGCGATGGCTGGAGAGTTTCGTGTGGCACAAAACTTGCTGGTTCTCGGCAGGGAATGAGGGAATGACTCCGGTAAACCATCCCTGGTTGTTTTCTTTAGGGGCCAATTTATTCCCAAAACCCGGACTCGGTCATTCCTTGCTGAGAACCAGCAAGAAAAGGCACAAAGCCGCGTTTTGGCCCTTGATGCCATGGCCGTTGGATGTCGGAAGTTGCCTTTGATCCAGGCCTTCGAGGTAGGAAGTCCAAGACTCCTATGCTTGACACTCTGCAAGTTGACAGCATCGCACCATCAAATCCCGGGTAGATGAAGGTTAATTCAGTGTCCCCTTGCCATAAATGGGTGCGGAGATCTGCTTTGGATTCACATGGTTCTGGGCAGACCATCTGATACCAATCGGTTTCGGTGTTTGGCTCCAGATTTTTGTTTTAGATGTATCCTTTGAGGGATATCCTGAACTGTACGGCTTCGAATCTGCAAGTTGACAAGTTGACATGCCGTCCGATCCCACCGACCTGCACTATGAGCCTCTGGCAGCCTTTGTCCACCCACGCTGGCACGCGCGCCAGGGCATCATCAAGCAATATCCAACGTTGCCGGATGACCCTGAGCGGATCGCGCGTCTGCGCGCGGCATTAATCACGTGAAAAAGAAGGAGACGATGAGCTTTGGCGCTTGCTTGCGCAAAAGCTTAACAAGGCCCACTGGGTTCGGCCAACGTTTCCAGTGGCTTGTGTGGTGATTTGGGGGCCCTCAGGAGACTCATTTCTGGTGTCAGAATATCCAGGCGCACTCATTTCCTCTCACATCCGGAGGTCAAATCTCTCAGATTCTGACATGGATCCGCGAGGTACAGGGACCGAAGACCAACGGATCCCTTCTTTTATCCCACCACGGTGTGCTGGCTGCAAATGGGAATGCTCTCATTCTCTCTGTCTTCCTCTTTGTCTTCTCTCAGTGTTGTAGTCGTTGTTTCTCTCTTCTCTCTCTCTCTCTCTCTCTCTCTCTCTCTCTCTCTCTCTCTCTCTCTCTCTCTCTCTCTCTCTCTCCCTTCCTCCCTTCCTCTCTTCCTCTTCCTGGGGCGAGGCATGACGGGAGCCGTCTTCAGCTTGAGCGTCTTCGTTCTCTGAGGTGAACCCCTTGACGGGCTTGGGCCTCAACCTCATTGAGGAGACCACGCCGAAGAAGATCCAGGCCCAGATTTGCCCTTGGCAGATCCACTTGGCAGCGGTACCCCCACCCCCAAAAAATGTAGAAAAGGCTGGCCCTAGGGGGTGGGGGGTAGATGGTTGCCTGTTCTGTTTTTTATTTCACAATTCAACACGTGTACCACCTTATCCGTTTTTAAAAGGCTGATTTTGGGGGCATGAAATAACGATATGGATGTGGTAACGAATTGATGATTTGGTCCCCTGTCTCGTTCCAGATTTCAACTTTTAGTTTTATTGATTGAAAGAGGATAGGACTTTCTGTGGATTCATGGGTTGGCTTTTGGGCGGTTCTTCTGGTTTGTCATTTAATGAAATGTTTATAGGTTAAAAGTTTGCTATAATTATAACATATAAGAATATAAATGATATAATTATGGTTTAGTTATGAACTACACAGGTTCATCAACAATTAGTTTAAACCTTATGTTTTGTACTCCTTCAAAATTAATTCTACTTCTTTCATCATCAATACAACTGTATATTTTTTGATGCGCCGCTCTCATTACATCGGCTATATTATCTATGGTTATATTATCTACAACATCATCACTATGAAAATGAAAACTAAAAGTGTTAAAATGGTCGTCTTCATAATAATTGAAATGATGAAACCTTACAAACATATTTACCTCAACTATTATCACTGCTTCATAACCGTTATCGGTTTCAATGTCATCTAACAAACAATCTAAGTTTTCATTTTCATTAAAAACTATATCTTCGATGCTTTTAATGCTTAAAGGTATATTTCTTGAAATGTAATACTCAATTACGTGTCTCTTTATTATATCATCGCCATCTTCAACAGTATAGCGCTTTGTCTTTCTTTTTGTTTCTGTTCTGTTTATTTTATATCGTTGTTGTATTCTCTTTAATGTCTTAATATGATTATGTTTTATTTTCAAATACTCAGGTCCCCCTAATTTATATGAAATGATACCTTTTAATACATCAGCAGGTAAGCTAGCACAATTCTCAAACATAAAATTATTCTCTGACATTTTACCCTTACTCATTTTTCTCTTAATATATAAGGCTTTTTCTCTTTAAGTAGTTTTGGCTAGGGGTTGCTGGTTGGCCAGTCTGGGTTTCAGGTTTAATTTAATTGTCTTAACCTTCTTGTTAGATTATAAAAACAATGTTTAATCATATTATAAGATAATAATATTAATAAACAAAAGTTAATTTGACCCGTATTCAATCTCACCAGCGATACAACCAATATAACAACTCATACTATACTCACAACAATAATGCCCGTATCCTTTTATTAATTGGTCTATGTAAATGTCAATTAATTCGCTAAGAATATATCTCATATAATAATTGTTATTTCTATATGACCAACAACTGTTTAGGTTTGGAAAGCTAAATCCACAACGTTTATTTTTTTTTTAAATCTTCAATGTCAATACATTTTTTTAAAATGATACAAACTTCATATTCATTATTCTTACAGTATGATTTTAATGCTTGATAATACATTTTTCTATTTTTAAACCGTTCTTTAACTTCTTGTATATCAAATACTCGGTCAATGTGTATATTGGTTTTCTGCTAGTAGAGTAAAAACATTATTTTGCATTAGTTTAATAACTTGTAATTGAAGTTCTGCTTTTTCCAGTCCTTCTTCAGGAATGTCTTTATCTCTCATAAAATGTTCTTCTTCATCCATCAAATACCAGCAATCAAAACATGTTACTCTAATATAGCCACCTATAAGATTACAAACATTAACAGGTAAAATATTAGCTAGTGCTACGACAGACTTACATTTTTTTATTTTTACAAGGACAATTATCATAATTAAACAGTGTCATTTTTTCTCTTACTATATTATATCCATTTTTCTTTAAGTAGTTTTTATTTTATGTTAAGGGGTGGGGGTTTATATTGAAAAAATATATTTTCTAACAATTTAATATAATGGCGAGATTAACAAAAGACCAAATAATCAGCAACATCTATTCTGACTTAGACGATGGTTTCGGAAGCACACAAGCAACACACAAGAAGGCAAAGGAAGAAGACCCAACGATAACATTAGAAGATGTAAAAACCTTCTTGAAGAAACAACCAAGACAACAAATCAAAAATTATAGAGGCACTAATTCCTATACCGCCCCATTTGCTAGGTATGAATATCAAATAGACATAATGCATATGTCACCTTTAGCTAAAGACAAGAATGTTCCACAGTATGCTTTAGTCGTGATTGACATCTTCAGTAAATTAGCAGATGTAATTCCGATGGAGGAAAGAGACGGAGAGCACGTTTTGAAGGCGCTTAGAGCAAGTTTTAAAAAGATGGGTTACCCGATGTCTGTGTATTCTGATGATGATGGAGCGTTTGCAACCAAAAACCAAGTTCAGGATTTCTTCAACAGCGAAGGTATCAAACACATAATAACGAAGACACACGCAAATGTAGCCGAACGTTTTATTAGGACAATGAAAAACAAAATTCACGATAGAGTTAGGTTTAACAACATGAAATGGACCGATGCCTTAACACCAGCATTGAAACAGTATAACAGCACAATACACTCGTCAACAAGGATGACACCAACCGAAGCACACAAGGACGACAATGAAATAAATGTAAAGGTCAATCTGAAACTACGAGAAAAGAACAAAAGAAAATATCCCAGAATACAGGAGAACGATAAGGTAAAAGTGTTTCAAAAGAAAAGAGGCAATTACACCGACAGAAAAGAGTATGTCAGTCGTTGGAGTAATAACTTATTCAAAGTTGATAAAATTGAATATGATATTATGGGTAATAAAACTTACAGAGTAGCAGGAATAAACAAGCCACTTCTGAGACACGAAATTTTGTTAGTTAATGATTAAACATATTTCTTGGTATCTTCAATATACTTGACTTGGTAGAAATCCAGACTTGATTGTTTAGGTTCTTTAATGACTTTTTCATTAAGTTTTTTAATATATACATTTCGTTTATTCTTGTATTCAGTGCTCTCTCTATCAACTTCTTTTGGTTGGTAATTATTAGTATTATTGTAAGCTGGTTTCTTCATACTTTCTAACAGTTGATAAATGCGTTTATTTTGTTCCATTATTTCATCAATTTTCAAAATTAGTTTATCCACACCTTCCATATATACTATATTATTCAAGTATACTTTTAAAACTAAATGTTTAAATTATGTTAATTCTACTCTTTAAATACTAATTTTTCATCATTTCACTTATAGTTTCCTGAGTTTCGTTATCAACATTATCGGATGGTGATGCATGCCTTCCCCATTTAAAAGTTATATTATGAACATTTGTTTCTAAGTTGATGCCGTCTTTAGTTTTATCAATATTCATCCTTTTATCGTTTTTACTCAATTTGAAACTTGTTGGAATACTGAAAATATATTTGGCCGCTTCGGAGCGCCTTATTTTCTTGAGCCAAAACATGTCGGTAGTCTCAACTGTACAACTGTATATGACAACAAGCGTATTGGGCTACATATTTCAACACTCCTCCTTGCTGGAGGGTGCTTGATCACCCGCACAGCAACTATACAGTGCGGTAGTCGGAGCCTGGACCAGGGCCTTACGAATCTAGAAGACTCATCTGGCCTTTACTCTTGCTTTGAAGAAACACAAATCCGGAACGATTCATTGTGTCCTTCATTTGGACTCCGGGTACTGACTTTGTCAGCACATCAGACCTGTTCCGCTTGCCTGGTATGTGTTCTACCTTTAAATGGTTCATCGCCACACGTTCCTGTAACCACAGATAACGAGTTTGAATGTGGCGTGCCTTTCCCAGGCCTACCCTATTAACCGTGCCTTTGGCTGCGGTTGCATCAGACTCTACTAGAACCTCTACCTCAACTCCAAAGTCTTGAAGGAGGGATTGAAGTCCTAATCCTACAGAACCGCCTTTCACCAAAGCGTAATACTCACTCTCTCCAGTGCTCAATGCTATCGTCGACTGGACGTTGCTTGAGTGCTTCAGTGTATGGCTACCATAGAGGGCAACCATGCCTGTAGTGCTTCGCCTAGTGACAGCGTCTCCTGCATGGTCAGAATCAACCTGTATACGGACCTTCGAAGGTTTGGCTTGTCGCCCAAACACTTGACAAAGATCAGGATACTTCAGCAAATACCTGCACAGTCTCTTCAGGTCTTGCATCGCCGCCTCGGTCGGGGTGACCATCTTCCTTGAAAGATTCTTCACAGCGTGCGAAAGATCAGGACGATCTTGACTGAGGTACGCTGCTCGCATCACACTCGACCTATAAAGTGAAGCTGCTTCTCGTGCCAACGGAGGGCTGTTAGCCTCCAAAAGCTGCTGCTCCACGGACTTCTTGATGTCTGGGGTCTCAGTGCCCTTCGCGTTCACCATTCCCAGATGTCTCACCAAAAGTTCCACATGACGGCGGTCAGGTTCCAAGAAAACCGCTGATTGGCCTTCGTGCATGCCAATGCGGATCAGACGATTCAAGAAATGTGCAGCGCGATCATCTCCATCCTCGTCTCCCAGCATTCCGAGCCGTTTCAGCTCGTAGGCACTCCTTAGAGTGGAATCCAGCTCATCCAAAGCTTCTTGATCACCAAGTGCAAGGAAGTCGTCTCCATGAACCAACACTCTGCACCCTGTGCTCGGCTTGTAAAAGCAGGAACCATTGCTGCGGCCACGCTGAAACCCATGCTTCAAAAGAAGTTGGGTATAATGGTCTTGCCATATTGCTGGCGCGTCTTGGCAACCATACATGCTCTTCTCCAACAAACCACAGAAGCCTTCTTCTGCGTCTTCTGGTGGAAGCTCCACATATATGCGTCGCTTCGGAATTCCATAAAAGTGCGCTCGACTTATGTCCCAGAGACCGAGCTTCAGTCTCCGGCCCTTGGCTGACACCCGGTCTGTTGCCCAGGCACTCAGCAAGTAGCGCATTGCCTCCAACGGTGGCGTTGACGAGAACAGGAGGTTCTGCGGCAACTGTTCTTCCGGCTTCTTAGCTGCCTTAATTTCACGGGCAACTAATCTAGACCGGTAGTTGGGCTTTTCCGGATCTCCTTTGTTCGTGTCTAACCATCTCACCGTGATTGGACGAAGTCCCTCTGCGTAGCATTGTGTTACCGGCACCTTCCGGTAAACTCCTTGCTTCTTGAAGTAGTCCATCTCAAGAGTTCTGGCCTTCTTAACTTCTTCCGCTGGTAGAAGTTCTCCATTCACATCATCCCAGTACTCTTCAATGTAGCCTGCTGGAACAAAAGGTTCCTCACAGATTGGCCCTGATGTATTCGACTCCATTGAGTTAAGCTCACCCTTCTGTACAAGATAAGCTTTGACTGTCCGAAGGACAGCTTTGACCAGCGCAGGTGGGTACCTGGCGGCCTGTTTGGCAATTCCACCAATAAGGTGTACATGCCTGTGCCAGGGATCTTTCCCTGCCTTGTTGCTGCACTCACCTTCCAAGAGCTCAGCAAGCTCCCGGCTATTAGTGAGCCAACCGGTCTCCTTTCTCACATAGCCCGTGCCTTGAAGACCACGGCGGTCTGTCGCCATCATCTCCCATCGGCACTTCGGCCCTCGGACCAAATATGTGTCCGGGCGATCCGTCAGTTCCTTGACTTCAGGATCTTTCCACGAAGTGGCACTCCAGGGCGCCTCGTGCAAGAACAGGCGTCCTGTATCCAGCTGCTTCCTATAGAAGCTGCATGAGTTGTGCAAATGCTCCAGTGCTTTATCCATACGGATCTTACGTTGATCCGGGCTGACCCTGTACTTGTTGATGTTCTGCAAGTGGCTGAATTGATCACACGGCGGACTCCCAGTCAGTAGTACTGGTTCGTCGCGATCAATCAGTTGGTTTACGGCCTCGACGTCTTCTGGCCTGCTAAGGTCCCAGAACGAACCGTCGGGTTTAGCCTCCTCAAGGTCGATTGCGAAACCAGGCTTTAAACCAAACCTGCTCGCCTCCTTAGAGAATCTTGCTGGACTGTACACTTCCATGATGTGTACGGCGCTTAGCTCGCAGCTTATGTTGGCTAGAGTCTCAATTTCCACTGACGAGATCTCTACCTCCTGCTGCTCATAGACCTGCTTGATTCTCCTCTCGATCATCCTCTTCACCACCTCCTTTGCCCTGCTCAAAGACAGTCCTCCCGCGTCCGGGGGCTGCCCTGGAGTAGTTGCTCCAGCAGGTGGCTCTCCAGTTTGATCTCTCAAATCTTCAACTGACACCTCAGGTTCTCTCTTCTCTCTTTGGGGTGGCTGGACCTTCAGCTTAGGTCCAGCGGCTATCCCGAGTTCTCCCGGTCTTTTCTGAGGCTTGACCGGTGAGGCTTTAGCCTTACTCCCTGCAGGCGTACTGCTACTGCTGGGCTCTGCAGGTGCACGTTTCAGGCTTGACCTCTCCTCTGGGTTGTCAGGGTATGGCAAAATGCCCTCATCCCTGCGTTCTTCACTAGCTTGCACGGCCTTGTCGGCCGGTGCTCCAGCTGCGTCATCAGCTGTCACATCCCTCTCAGGGGCCTCGTTCTTCTCATCTCTTTTAGATCTCTTCTTCCTCTCGTGTTCTTCTAATCTGCTCTTGCCTTCCTCATCTTGTTGCATCAGAGTCACAATCCTGGCTCTGCATGCTTCCGTGTGTGGCAACACGGTAGATTGGCCCAGCAAAATGCATGTGCATCCTGGGCACCCATCTGTAGGCGTATACTTCTCGACGTCTGCCTTCCGGATGTAGATCCTCTTCTGCATAGGTGGCGCCATGACATGAACTGCTGGTGGCGCCTCCGTCCTTGGCTCTCCAACCAAGACAACGGCTTCTCCAGCCGCTCCGGCACGTGGCGTGCCCGGTGACCTCCGTGCAGTCACCTCCCATGGAAGCCCTCGTAGGGCATCCCATCCGTCGGCTACCCAACGGTCTCAGTCCGCCAGCCTGCGGACTCCAGTGCCCGTCTTGACACCATCTGCTGTGATCACCAAAAGTGATCCGGTACGACCATGGTGGCCGATGTACCGGCCTTCCTTAAGATGTCGTACTCCTTCTCCTACCTCACGGTAGTACAACTTTTCGCCTATAGCGATCGCTGGCTTTCGCCAGTTCTTACCACAACGCCTGTGTTCAGGCGTGCGGCCGTCCGGTCCTTTGCGGTACCGGCACATCAGGTCTGCCGCATGCCGCGGAAGCCATGCCAGGACGGGATCGTCCTCGCGTAGAACCTTGCCGATCATCTCTTCTAAAGAAGACCTCAAGACTCTTACCTGCCTCTTGACCTCACGGACTGCATTCTCCGCAAGTCCATTGCTCCGGTGGTCACCCACCGGGGACTCCTGTGGAACGTTTTCCACTCCAGCCTCACGGGCTGCCTGCTCCTTAAGAGCAACAATCGAATGCTCACCATCGCTCATCATGACCGCTCTCCGATAGCCTAAGTGCTTCAGAAAGTTGGCAAAGAACTTCACGGCATAGGGTGTAGGACCCTTTGCATCCACAAAAGTGGCTGCCACGGACAACGTCCGGCTGTCTTTGATCACCAAGATAGGCTTGGCTCTTCCATCTTCCTTGCCATCTGTAGTCATGAAGGTGTAGTCGCTCGCGATGATGGGTAAACCGTCATCTCTCTTACTCTCCTCGTCTCTCTCAGGAACACCCTCAGGTCGGCCCTCAGGTGCTCCCATGTCCTCATCTCCTCGTCCGGCGGGCGCGGCATCATCTGCCGCTGCCATGGCTTGGGCCGGACTTACACCACTGTGGGCTGCCGCCCAAAACCCTGAGTAGGTGCCTTCGCCTTCAGGTAGAAGTTGTAGACACCTTTCTCCTGGTACACCGGAATCCATGCCTTCGCATGGTGCTTGTTCTTCTCCTTCTCAATGAGCTCCAAGATCTTGCCAGAAACCTTGGAGTCCTGCGGGATCAGATTCCCGCCATGCTCGTCTAGCACCGCAACTCTGCCGTGCTTCAAGCATTTGTAGGCCGAGACCAAGGGTTTGTGTACCGGAGCCAACGGGCCTGTGACACTACAACAGTGCCCATACTCTCCGGTTCCTTTGAACACACCCGTACCAGTCCCACGGACCAGCTCACCTGAGGCCGTCTTGAACATAACCTCAGTTCCTTCCTTGACCGGCACTTTGTCTGCCCAGTCCGATGGGATTGCTGTCTGGGCTGCACCGGTGTCCAAATTGAAGCGGACCCATTCCATAGCCTGGAGGTCCTCTCCAGCTGTAAGTGCACCCAGCTCAAACATACCCACATCGAGCTCTCCTTCGGGTTGTTCTTCTTCATGGGCTCCCTCACCTGTGTCCTCTTCCAGTGAGTTCGCTCCTTTGTGCTTACCCTTGCTCTTGCCTTTCTTTCCACCTCCTTTTGAGCCTTTGCTTGAGCCTTTGTTTGAGCCATCCTTCTTTTTACTCCAGCACTCCGCAGCTTTATGCCCGGCTTTACCGCAATTAAAGCAAACTATGTCCTTGGAAGATGAACCTTTTCCCCCACTGCCCTTGTCTTTACCTTTGCCCTTACTCTTGCCCTTTCCACCGGATCCCCTGCCTTTGACCAAGCTGTTGATGACCTTTGTGAGGCTGTCCACGTCCATGGGCGCCGGACCACTGTCCGATGAGGATGCTGCGCCAGGGCGTGAAATCGGTGCCTTACTTCCCAAAGAGGATTCAATCACAAGGTCAATTTCTGATTTCATCTGTGCGTAGGTTGTGAGGCGTCCTTTGTTCAACAAAAGGTGGCGTTCAATGTCTGAGGGTACAAGCAACTCCAAGCTGGTCGCCTTTATGTCTTCTGACAGGCGTTCTCTCTCACCAGCTTCGTTCTTGCGATTTTCATATCGCCTGAAAAGGTCCTCTAGTTGCTCTATTGCGGCCCTCACATTTTCCCACCGTTTCACACGTTCTGGGTTCAATATCGCCCGGAGTATGTTTCTCTTCCGTCCGGCGGTTAGGGGATCCCACCGGCGGTGGATTCTTCTCCACGCTTCGAACCCATTAGAACAGCCTATCAGGATGGGCCCGACGACATCACTGTGGACGAAGTCGAGGCCGCGCATGGGGAGCCGGACGGGGTGTCCGGTTTACCAGACACAGGGGACCAATTGTTTCGTTTGCTTTCTTCCTTAACCCATGGAGAGACTGAGGACTTGGTGATCGAGGCACCAATCCAATACTTTCTCAAATTCCTTCCCAAAGATGCTGACAACAAGGTTTGTGACTGAACGCACCCACTTCCGGAACGTATGCTCTTCATTGTTGAACCGTTCCGGCTTACCAATCCCCTTTGTGTCAACCAACAGTTTCTGGGTTCCTCTCTTTTTGTATTCCTGGCCAATTCTGTCATGCTTTCGGCCAGCCGGGTCAACAGGGCAGTTTGTTCCTGTTGCCTCTGTTGCTGCTCGCGCAACACTCTATTTTCCTCAAGGATCTGCTGCAGTTGCGCTTGTATGGCAGCTAATTCTGCCATTGGCCCTCGGCAGACTATACGTCTGCCTCGCTATCCTCGGCGGGTTCCTCCACAAAGATCTCGGACCCCGACGTGTAGGTTTCCGGAGCTTGGGCTGCAACTTGACCTTTGCTGCAGGCTTTCCGGATGCTGTCTTGGGCACAGGTGGCGGCTTCTTCGCCGCGGGCTTGGGGTTCACTGCAAGGGCCTTTGATGCAGTGGTGACAGCAGCAGGTGCGATAGGCGTCGCGCCCTTCGCGCCCTTGCCTTGGCTCGCGATGCGCGCCGCACGCTCCAACACCCACGGGTATTGGGCGCGGTGCCTCTCGTCGCACGAGCTGCAAGCCTTTGCTAGGCTGTCACGGGCCAACACCTGGGCCCTGATCGCTGCCTCTACGGCAGCTCCGGCTGTTCCTTGAGCCGGTGCTTTGCTCTCGGCAATTTCCTGAGCGATTGCCGCGTTCCTCAGGCGGTAGTTGCTGGCCAATGCAGACTCCGGGGTGGCTTTGCCTGCACGCACTCTGCGCAATGCTGCCTCTTGCGTGGCTAGCGCCACACTGATCACGCGGCCTGCAGACTTCGCCGCGGCTGCCACCTCCGGCAGCAATGCAATTGGCTCAGCGCCCGGTGCTGCTGCCTCCTCAGCTGCTGCGGCTGCTTTGGCAGTGGTGGGCCCCTCCTCCTCCTCCGAGGTGCTTCCACTGGTCGGCCTTCTCTTACGGCGGGTCAACTCCCGCTTAGGCCTTTGCCTTGGACCACCTGGAGGGGACTTTGGCTGCACGTTCCTGCCAAAGCCTTTGGGGACAGGCACCTCGTAGCCGTACTCTTCTTCAAACTGATCGAGGGCTTCCTGGACTGCAGGCGGGATCGGGTTATTGCGCTTCAAGTTCAACTTGACCAAGCCCCGCAAGAACCGGTAGGACCTCGCCTCCTTGGACCGGCGTCCGTCCTTCCACTTGCCGGCTGAGTTCTCCTTCACGCGGGGCCAGGGCGCCTTGCTCTTCTTCTTCTTCTCGCCCTTCTTGCCTTTGCCCTTTCCCTTGCCTGCTTCTTCGGGCTTCTCCTCAGCTGCTGCAGGGGCCTCCTCCTCTGATTCTACTTGGACCTCCTCTTCCTCAGCTGCTGCTTCTGCTGCTGGTGCTGGTGCTGTGCTGCTGGCAGCCTCCGGATGCGATGAGGACGGGGCTGCCAGGGCGATCATAGGAGATCGCCAGGTGCCCCAGGCGTCCGAGTCGGACGGTGAAGCCTCTGTGGATCTATTGACGATCCACCCTTTGCGCGCCGGCTTCTTCGGCTCTGGGGGCTTATCCTCTCCCTTCTTTCTCTTCTTTGGTGGCTCCTCTGGCTCCTCTGGCTCCTCCAGCAGCTTAGCTAAGATCCTCTCTGTCTCAGCTGCCTGCTGGGCAACGCTCTCCTCGTTGGGGGACCAATCTGGTCCCGAGGCCAATTCTTCTGGCCGGGGCCTCTTCGGGCAGCTCCTCGGTCTCTGGCACGACCGAAGCGCCCTCCTCGCCTGGCGGCTCTACCGCCGCCGGGCTCCTGCCGCGTCCGCGGCCTCCCCGCCTCCAAGGCGGTACTGATCCACGCCCTCTGCTGGCGTAGTACCAAATTGAGCGCTTAGGTCCCTCTGAACCTTTACTGCTCCCCGCTACCATGAAAATCTATTTGGCCGCTTCGGAGCGCCTTATTTTCTTGAGCCAAAACATGTCGGTAGTCTCAACTGTACAACTGTATATGACAACAAGCGTATTGGGCTACATATTTCAACAAATACACGAGCATTTACAAGTTCCTTTCTTTTGTATTTCTAATTCATGTTTCATCTCTAACATCCTTTTACACAACGGACAAGAAAACTCAATAACTGATGTTTCTTTAACAATTTCTTCCTTTTCTTCATCAGTTGAAGAAACACTTAAACCTGTCTTATTCTTTTTGTTTTTCTTTCTTGGCATTTATATTAATATTTACATTTTTATTTTTGATATATTGTATTCCTAGCTTAATTAATTCTAATGAATAATAACAACATTTCTTAATTTTATTATCGGTTATTAGTACTTGTTCTATATTCTCCATTTCATCTATTATATTAATATAGTCTGTATAACTCCTTTTCTTATTAAATAATAAGATAAATTATTTTTTCATTTCTGTCTTTCTTTTCTTGTAAAGTTTTTTCATTGTATCGTCTTTATTCCATCTATATTCCACAAATCTCTGATGATGTTTTGAATTTAGATGTTTAAATAAATATTTGTCATCATAAGTTTTACCACAACTGCAATGGATAATAGTCATATAAATAATAAGATAAAATAGTTATTTAATCTTATTATTTTCATGTATAATAGAATATTGGTGGGGCACAGCACTTGGGGTTTTCTTTACAATGCATCAAACTAATTATCTTCAATGCTTATTGATTGAAGTTGATGAAAGAGCCTGTTCTACTACGATAGACACCATTCATATCATAGCAATGCTTTCATACAATAAATAATATTAATGTATTTTTTAAATATTTTTAATAATATTATTTTATGCCTGAAGTTCCCATTATAAAACCAATAAACATAACTGACTATGAATTCAAACAATCCAAATATGAACATGTACCAAAACTACCTTTTCGCTCAATTGTTGTTGCTTCATCAACGGGAGGAAAAACAGTTTTAATCCAAAACCTTATCCTAAATGTTTATAGGGACTGCTTCGCTCGTATATTCATTTTTAGTCCGTCTGTTCATAATGACCCTACCTTCGTTGAAGTCAAGAAATATCAAAAAGATAATATGAAGGTTGATGATGAAAAAGAAAAGTTATATTATGACACCTACCAACCTGAAGAACTGGAAGAAATAATTTACACGCAAAGAAAGATAATTTTTTATATGAAAGAACAGAAGATGAAGAAACTACATTCAATTTTAATCATAGTGGATGATTTTGCAGACGACCCTAAATTTGTTAGATACAGCAAGCTATTACATGGACTGGCAACGAGAGGCAGACACGACGCCATTAGTTTTTGTTTAAGCGTTCAAAAATACCGTGTCCTAGCACCAATCATTAGGTTGAATTCTAGTTCGTTGTATATCTTCAAGTTAAAGAATGTATCAGAGTTAATGTCATTCATTGAGGAAAACTCGGCCATCGTTGATAAAGAGCAACTGTTAAATATGTATCATAAAGCAGTAGATGATAAGCCCTACTCCTTCTTTTATGTCAATATGAATTCCAAAGATGTTAATAATATGTTTTATGTTAGATTTGAGAAAGCTTTTAAAATAAAATAAATCTATTATATATTATAGAATGTTAAAAATGTTTCAAGAAAGAATATATGAAGAACCAGTAAGGTTTTTTGGCAGCGATATACCAAAACAGATTCAGGAATACCGAAAGCAAAGACTACAACAATTAGTAGAGTGTGAATGTGGTGAAACTTTTTTAATGAAGGATGCTGCTAACCATATTGAAAGTGATTGTCATATTACTTTTAAGGAAGCAGAAAGAATGAGGAAAGAATTAGAAGAACATATTCGTATAGAATATGATACTGATAGTGATAGTGATAATTACAGTGATGGTGGTTCAACAAGAGTGTCAGATGATTAAAAAGTAACTAAATATGTTAGATTTGAAAATCATTTAAAATAAAATAAATATTCAAATATATTATGTTATTTTATGATTTACCATTAGACATTAAAAAACTTGTATTATCTTATAGTTTAGGTGATGTTCAATTATTAAAAATAAAAAATAGCAATATTGTTAAAAATTATATTAATAAATTTAAACCAGTGTATAAGTCTTACACATTAAATTACATACATTATTTTGAAATTGATAATACCAATATTAATAATGGATTATCATATGTTTTTAATTTAAGTGAGTTAGATAAATTACATCAAAAAAATAAACCATCAAAATTATTTATTGAATATGATATATTTGCTACATATAGCACGTTTACTCGTTGGTTTCATGTTTGTAATCGAACTTTAATATCAATTAATTTATTTGATATTTATTATTTTCTTAATACAGACCTTCATAAAGTTAAATTAGTGTATGCGAGTGATGTGGTTAATTTTATTTCATTACAAGTGAAAAAAATAACTATTAAAGTCATCAATGATGGTGAACAAAGTATTATTAATGATTTTTTATTTTTACCTTTAAATTAATAACATTAAGCCTATGGCTTAATGTTATTAATTCAAAATAATGAATAACTACAAATCTGAACCGGTAATCTATATATTAGTTTGTCACTTTTTACTTTCTCCAGTTTTTCTAATCTTTCACTCATTTGCTTAATTGCTTTCAACTGTAATTTATCAATATTACTTAAATCTAATTGTTCTTCATCAATATCATTGATTTTGTCAATACTTGAAGTTTCAACATTACTATTTGAATTACCCATTATATATTATTATTTAGATTTTTCTTTTTTCAATTCCTTAATTTCTTTTTCAAGTTTATCTATCTTATCGCTCAACTCTAATACTGCCTTATGAACTAGCACTGGTACAACTAAATAATTCAATCCTAAATACTCTTTATCTTTGCATACAATGTTTTCAAACTCTTTAGGAATTGCTTTTAATACTTCATCTGCGATATATCCTATATGAGTTTTACCGCCATCATTTCTATCATGTCTTTTAAACTTCTTCGGTTTAAATTTCTTAATAACATTCATACAATTAGATTTGATATTGTCTATATCATATTTCAATCTTGAATCAGATGAATCCACAAGCGTTCCGTTGATGGTTACTGTTGTTGCTGTTAAATCTATATTAGTTCCTGTTGATGGTTCTAGTGTATTACACAACATTTTTTTCGTTCCTGCAACTGTTACATTTTCATTAAAAGTCGATGGAGCATTATTTGTAAAACTTTCAGTATTTACTGTAGTTCCAAATGTCTTATCAATAGGTAATAAAACTGAAGGTGTACTTGAAGCATCTGAAACTCTAAACGCAGTGTTTGATGTTCTGAATATTACATCAATTGTAGATAAACTAGTTCCATCGTAATAAGTTGATATTTCACTTGTTCCCATTTTAATATCAGTTCCAGTAGTCATTGAAATATTATTCAAAAATGAAACCGTTGTTAAATCAAATGATTGAATGGTATTAGTTGCTAAGTATGCATTTTGAACTGCTAAGTTAGTATCAACAGTTACTAATGATCCACCATTAGGCGCTATAGGATTGCTTCTTAATGCTCCATTAGTTTTAACATACACATCATCAGCAAATAAATTACCCATAAAATCAGCAGTAGCAGTATTAAAAGTCCATCCGCTAGAAAGATTAACAGCTCCGACTATATTAGATTGAACGGCAGGGTCTCCACAAATAAATCTAATTGAAGAATTAGCATCACTATTCCTCATATCAAAAGATGAAAAAGCACTAACATATCTATATAATTCACAATTTGTATCAATTGTTAATTTACCATCAGTATCAATATTTACATTATCACAATTAACAGCAGCATTTGTATAAATATTACCTAACACATCAACAGGTTTACTAAAAATTGTTTTATTAACTAATCCATCGCACATCATATATTGGTTAGAAGCATTAGTAATATCACCAACGCTAACAGCAACAAAATTAGGATGATGTATATAAAAACCTTGTGTTGCATCTGGTGTATATGTTTCTAAATATGGTTCTAATCCATTTATTGAAGTATTGATATTATCTATTTTTGTTTTAATATCTGTTGAAAAATCATTATTTGTAAATAAATTACCTTTCATATATACACCTCCTTCGAAATATGATGTTCCATGTGCTTGAGCAAAATTATACGAAGTATGAACATTACCGTTAATCGTAATTCTTGAAGCATTATTAGGTCTTCCAATAATAACATCTCCTGTATTCCATCCTAACCATAATCTATAAGGAGTAGCACCTTCTAACCCTTGATAAGAGTCTAACTGACAACCTCTTTTAAACTCTAGTCTTTGGTTACTAACTGCGTCCTGGATTCTAAATATTGGATTAGTATTATCTGTTAAACTAAGTATTAATGGCGAATTCACTGTCTGTAATGTTGTATTAACTTTGTCTAATTTTTGACTTATTACTGTATCTTGTGCGCTATCATTTGTAATTATTGAATTAATTGTATTTGTATTACCACTTATTAATCCTGCTAAATTATCTGATTGTAAAACATATCTAGCGTCAGAACCTGCTATATCTAAAATAGACGAACACGAAAATAAACCTGATACTTGTAAATTACTTAATATTGTAGTATTATGATTTAATAATATTTTATCATTTTGAAAAGTTGAAGAATTATTAATTTCTACATCTCCAAAACCTCTTTGATTTAAAAACATAGTTGCCCCACTTAAATTTCCATAAACATAACTATCAAAATAATTATTATACATTTCATAAAAATTATTATAATTTCCAAAATTTGCTATTTTAAAAGTCGATGTTGTTGTTATATTATGTATTAATGTATTATTTAATATTGATGTATTTAATTTTTCTGATAATAAATTATTAGTTGTTATTTTATTATAATAATCTGCTTCATTAAGTGAACCTCCATTCTGTAAATCTGATATTGCTGAAATATGTGAATTTACTGTACTATTTAATCCTGTTATTAAATTAGAATTAGAACTAATATTATTAAAATTAGTTGTTATAGTATAATTCAAATTATTTATTAAATGTGTATTAGATGAAATATTATTAATATTTGTATTAATTAAGTTAGAATTAGAACTAATGTTATTAAAATTAGTTGACATAGTAGAATTTAAATTACTTATTAAATTTGTATTTGATGAAATATTATTAAAATTTGTATTTGAAGTTATTGCCAGATTACCTATTAAAAATGTATTTGAACTAATATTATTTGATAATACATTAATTTCTGTTTTGTCATATGTTTCAGTTATATCATAAAAATTAGCATTTATCTGCTCCTTTGTGTAAGTATCTACTTGGTCTGCTTTGTTGTTGAGTAAATCAATTATATCTGATTGATTAGCGTATATGTTTCTAGTTTCTAATGTTTGTCACCCCGCTTGTAGAATTGATTTCGCTAATTGTGTGCGCTACAACATTTTCAAAGTTTGTTAAATTTATTGAAGGCATTATATATTAATAGTAGAAAATGATAATATTTATTTATTTTTAATATTATCATTTTTACTTATTCTTAATCCAAAATCTGAACTCCGGCGTCTCTAATGGATAATATTTGTTCACTCACTAACGTTATATATATTGTATCTGGCATATTTGCTGTTACCATATTTCCAACAGGATTCACACGAATTAAAAGCTGTTGTCCGGCTTTAGTGTTAATTCCAGTATATGAACTATCGGGAACCTTTTCGAAATCCATAGCAAAGATAAACTTATCAACACGATAAGCATAATATTCAATCGATAAATGATGTTGATGGAACAATGGTAAATTTAATGCTTTTCGTAAATAATAGAATGCTTGTGTTAATGAACGGCAAGGATACTCAGGATATAGTTTTGAACCTAATTGAAGTTGAAATTCTAAATCATGGTCGTGATTGTAGTATCCACTTTCTTGGTAGTTTAAATAATACATAGGATGATAGAAATTGTTGTATTCTTTCATAACGTGAGTATCGCCTACTCCGCTTTTACTGAAAGAGATGAACGCGGCAACGAGTTTAGACACTGAACGAACAACTGTGGTGTTAATTGATGACGAACCATCGGGAACTTGATTAGATTGACAAATAGAAGTATTATAAGTAATAGGTAATTCTTTCCCATCAAGTAGGTGAGCAACATATTTATTGTGGAGGTCATTGTCCAAGCTTACCAAATCAGTTTGAAGGAATGCGTTACTAATTGAGAACTGCTCATTTGTATGAATGCTTGAGTCTGCATTGCCACTTGCTGGAAACCTCGACCCACCCGCTGTAACAACACAATCGGTAAAATTTGAAAGTAATTCAAGTTCTAAAACAAGAGGACACGCTTTTAACGGGATATACTTAAATTGATTGAATAAACCAAGCATCGGTTTAAATCCTACAACCATTTTTCTGTTAAAGCCTGGAATTGTGTAAGCGTCATATGCAGGACCAATATGACCCGATGAAGGAACTGCACGACGTGTGTTTAAATCATCATCATATCTATAACCAAAACTCTGGGCGTCTTCATTGTCTCTTGCTCCTTTTGACATCATGCAACTCATCATGTGATGATTTCGGTTGTAATAATCAATGTCTTCAACAAGTTGATTACCAGCAATTAGTCTTGCTCTTCTAAAAAAGGAATAAGCAGGAGACAGAGGACGCAAGCGTTTATTGTCTGACGAGTCAGTGTTTTCAACAGTGAAATAAACCATTACACTCTGTGGGTCTAACCAACTATTATCTTCAGCATTTAACGCTATTTTCAACACACGCTGGCCTGATGAAGGAGTGTAGATATTACTCCCAGAAGGAAAAAACGAGACAGAACGACGGTCGTTGATATAACTTGCACCTTTATTTAATTTAAATGAGAGGTTGTCAATTAGAATATCTTCAGCACTAAAAGTTTCCATTACTATATATATATAATCTAATTTAGAAATAATTTAAACAAAATTAAATAATTTAGTGTGATCCTTTTGGTTAGAATTATTATTTTTAAATATTTTCATTTTCTTTTTCTTAATCTTATCTTCAACTGGAGTATTGCCTTTTTCTTTCTCCAAGACAAATTCTCTAATTTCATCATATGAACTTTTCTTATACTTTTTATTTTCATTCTTAATCATATCATCCGTTGTTTCATTGTCATATTTCTCATGTTGTATCATTAATATTATTATGATAATAAATTTATGTTTTGTCTTTTTACTATATTGTCAATGTCTGATTGAGTGTGATTACATCTGTTGTTGTCATTTAATAACAAGAACTTATTATTTGCGACTTTTGCTTTAAACAAGATAAAATTATAACAGTTGGAATATTCAAAACCTCTAAATATATAACATCCGCATTGGCATCTTACATATGTTCGTTTAGTATCTCTATATAAATCCATTAATCTTTGTTCAATTGTTAATGGTGTATATGTTGTTTCACTTTCTGTCAAGTTTTCATTTAACTGATTATTCATATATAATTCATATATACATTTATATACTTAAGTACTTATTTAACTACATTATCACACTTACAGGTTCAACACTTCTTGAAACATCACGCCCCATATCACCGTATCCAGTTATGTAATCGTGGTTAGTAAATGGATTT
>CAUJNA010002857.1:595000-618487 GCA_963377175.1 Effrenium voratum | reverse complement strand
CCACAGAAGCCTTCTTCTGCGTCTTCTGGTGGAAGCTCCACATATATGCGTCGCTTCGGAACTCCATAAAAGTGCGCTCGACTTATGTCCCAGAGACCGAGCTTCAGTCTCCGGCCCTTGGCTGACACCCGGTCTGTTGCCCAGGCACTCAGCAAGTAGCGCATTGCCTCCAACGGTGGCGTTGACGAGAACAGGAGGTTCTGCGGCAACTGTTCTTCCGGCTTCTTAGCTGCCTTAATTTCACGGGCAACTAATCTAGACCGGTAGTTGGGCTTTTCCGGATCTCCTTTGTTCGTGTCTAACCATCTCACCGTGATTGGACGAAGTCCCTCTGCGTAGCATTGTGTTACCGGCACCTTCCGGTAAACTCCTTGCTTCTTGAAGTAGTCCATCTCAAGAGTTCTGGCCTTCTTAACTTCTTCCGCTGGTAGAAGTCCTCCATTCACATCATCCCAGTACTCTTCAATGTAGCCTGCTGGAACAAAAGGTTCCTCACAGATTGGCCCTGATGTATTCGACTCCATTGAGTTAAGCTCACCCTTCTGTACAAGATAAGCTTTGACTGTCCGAAGGACAGCTTTGACCAGCGCAGGTGGGTACCTGGCGGCCTGTTTGGCAATTCCACCAATAAGGTGTACATGCCTGTGCCAGGGATCTTTCCCTGCCTTGTTGCTGCACTCACCTTCCAAGAGCTCAGCAAGCTCCCGGCTATTAGTGAGCCAACCGGTCTCCTTTCTCACATAGCCCGTGCCTTGAAGACCACGGCGGTCTGTCGCCATCATCTCCCATCGGCACTTCGGCCCTCGGACCAAATATGTGTCCGGGCGATCCGTCAGTTCCTTGACTTCAGGATCTTTCCACGAAGTGGCACTCCAGGGCGCCTCGTGCAAGAACAGGCGTCCTGTATCCAGCTGCTTCCTATAGAAGCTGCATGAGTTGTGCAAATGCTCCAGTGCTTTATCCATACGGATCTTACGTTGATCCGGGCTGACCCTGTACTTGTTGATGTTCTGCAAGTGGCTGAATTGATCACACGGCGGACTCCCAGTCAGTAGTACTGGTTCGTCGCGATCAATCAGTTGGTTTACGGCCTCGACGTCTTCTGGCCTGCTAAGGTCCCAGAACGAACCGTCGGGTTTAGCCTCCTCAAGGTCGATTGCGAAACCAGGCTTTAAACCAAACCTGCTCGCCTCCTTAGAGAATCTTGCTGGACTGTACACTTCCATAATGTGTACTGCGCTTAGCTCGCAGCTTATGCTGGCTAGAGTCTCAATTTCCACTGACGAGATCTCTACCTCCTGCTGCTCATAGACCTGCTTGATTCTCCTTTCGATCATCCTCTTCACCACCTCCTTTGCCCTGCTCAAAGACAGTCCTCCCGCGTCCGGGGGCTGCCCTGGAGTATTTGCTCCAGCAGGTGGCTCTCCAGTCTGATCTCTCAAATCTTCAACTGATACCTCAGGTTCTCTCTTCTCTCCTTGGGGTGGCTGGACCTTCAGCTTAGGTCCAGCGGCTATCCTGAGTTCTCCCGGTCTTTTCTGAGGCTTGACCGGTGAGGCTTTAGCCTTACTCCCTGCAGGCGTACTGCTACTGCTGGGCTCTGCAGGTGCACGTTTCAGGCTTGACCTCTCCTCTGGGTTGTCAGGGTATGGCAAAATGCCCTCATCCCTGCGTTCTTCACTAGCTTGCACGGCCTTGTCGGCCGGTGCTCCAGCTGCGTCATCAGCTGTCACATCCCTCTCAGGGGCCTCGTTCTTCTCATCTCTTTTAGATCTCTTCTTCCTCTCGTGTTCTTCTAATCTGCTCTTGCCTTCCTCATCTTGTTGCATCAGAGTCACAATCCTGGCTCTGCATGCTTCCGTGTGTGGCAACACGGTAGATTGGCCCAGCAAAATGCATGTGCATCCTGGGCACCCATCTGTAGGCGTATACTTCTCGACGTCTGCCTTCCGGATGTAGATCCTCTTCTGCATAGGTGGCGCCATGACATGAACTGCTGGTGGCGCCTCCGTCCTTGGCTCTCCAACCAAGACAACGGCTTCTCCAGCCGCTCCGGCACGTGGCGTGCCCGGTGACCTCCGTGCAGTCACCTCCCATGGAAGCCCTCGTAGGGCATCCCATCCGTCGGCTACCCAACGGTCTCAGTCCGCCAGCCTGCGGACTCCAGTGCCCGTCTTGACACCATCTGCTGTGATCACCAAAAGTGATCCGGTACGACCATGGTGGCCGATGTACCGGCCTTCCTTAAGATGTCGTACTCCTTCTCCTACCTCACGGTAGTACAACTTTTCGCCTATAGCGATCGCTGGCTTTCGCCAGTTCTTACCACAACGCCTGTGTTCAGGCGTGCGGCCGTCCGGTCCTTTGCGGTACCGGCACATCAGGTCTGCCGCATGCCGCGGAAGCCATGCCAGGACGGGATCGTCCTCGCGTAGAACCTTGCCGATCATCTCTTCTAAAGAAGACCTCAAGACTCTTACCTGCCTCTTGACCTCACGGACTGCATTCTCCGCAAGTCCATTGCTCCGGTGGTCACCCACCGGGGACTCCTGTGGAACGTTTTCCACTCCAGCCTCACGGGCTGCCTGCTCCTTAAGAGCAACAATCGAATGCTCACCATCGCTCATCATGACCGCTCTCCGATAGCCTAAGTGCTTCAGAAAGTTGGCAAAGAACTTCACGGCATAGGGTGTAGGACCCTTTGCATCCACAAAAGTGGCTGCCACGGACAACGTCCGGCTGTCTTTGATCACCAAGATAGGCTTGGCTCTTCCATCTTCCTTGCCATCTGTAGTCATGAAGGTGTAGTCGCTCGCGATGATGGGTAAACCGTCATCTCTCTTACTCTCCTCGTCTCTCTCAGGAACACCCTCAGGTCGGCCCTCAGGTGCTCCCATGTCCTCATCTCCTCGTCCGGCGGGCGCGGCATCATCTGCCGCTGCCATGGCTTGGGCCGGACTTACACCACTGTGGGCTGCCGCCCAAAACCCTGAGTAGGTGCCTTCGCCTTAGGTAGAAGTTGTAGACACCTTTCTCCTGGTACACCGGAATCCATGCCTTCGCATGGTGCTTGTTCTTCTCCTTCTCAATGAGCTCCAAGATCTTGCCAGAAACCTCGGAGTCCTGCGGGATCAGATTCCCGCCATGCTCGTCTAGCACCGCAACTCTGCCGTGCTTCAAGCATTTGTAGGCCGAGACCAAGGGTTTGTGTACCGGAGCCAACGGGCCTGTGACACTACAACAGTGCCCATACTCTCCGGTTCCTTTGAACACACCTGTACCAGTCCCACGGACCAGCTCACCTGAGGCCGTCTTGAACATAACCTCAGTTCCTTCCTTGACCGGCACTTTGTCTGCCCAGTCCGATGGGATTGCTGTCTGGGCTGCACCGGTGTCCAAGTTGAAGCGGACCCATTCCATAGCCTGGAGGTCCTCTCCAGCTGTAAGTGCACCCAGCTCAAACATACCCACATCGAGCTCTCCTTCGGGTTGTTCTTCTTCATGGGCTCCCTCACCTGTGTCCTCTTCCAGTGAGTTCGCTCCTTTGTGCTTACCCTTGCTCTTGCCTTTCTTTCCACCTCCTTTTGAGCCTTTGCTTGAGCCTTTGTTTGAGCCATCCTTCTTTTTACTCCAGCACTCCGCAGCTTTATGCCCGGCTTTACCGGAAATTAAAGCAAACTATGTCCTTGGAAGTTGAACCTTTTCCCCCACTGCCCTTGTCTTTACCTTTGCCCTTACTCTTGCCCTTTCCACCGGATCCCTTGCCTTTGACCAAGCTGTTGATGACCTTTGTGAGGCTGTCCACGTCCATGGGCGCCGGACCACTGTCCGATGAGGATGCTGCGCCAGGGCGTGAAATCGGTGCCTTACTTCCCAAAGAGGATTCAATCACAAGGTCAATTTCTGATTTCATCTGTGCGTAGGTTGTGAGGCGTCCTTTGTTCAACAAAAGGTGGCGTTCAATGTCTGAGGGTACAAGCAACTCCAAGCTGGTCGCCTTTATGTCTTCTGACAGGCGTTCTCTCTCACCAGCTTCGTTCTTGCGATTTTCATATCGCCTGAAAAGGTCCTCTAGTTGCTCTATTGCGGCCCTCACATTTTCCCACCGTTTCACACGTTCTGGGTTCAATATCGCCCGGAGTATGTTTCTCTTCCGTCCGGCGGTTAGGGGATCCCACCGGCGGTGGATTCTTCTCCACGCTTCGAACCCATTAGAACAGCCTATCAGGATGGGCCCGACGACATCACTGTGGACGAAGTCGAGGCCGCGCATGGGGAGCCGGACGGGGTGTCCGGTTTACCAGACACAGGGGACCAATTGTTTCGTTTGCTTTCTTCCTTAACCCATGGAGAGACTGAGGACTTGGTGATCGAGGCACCAATCCAATACTTTCTCAAATTCCTTCCCAAAGATGCTGACAACAAGGTTTGTGACTGAACGCACCCACTTCCGGAACGTATGCTCTTCATTGTTGAACCGTTCCGGCTTACCAATCCCCTTTGTGTCAACCAACAGCTTCCTGGGTTCCTCTCTTTTTGTATTCCTGGCCAATTCTGTCATGCTTTCGGCCAGCCGGGTCAACAGGGCAGTTTGTTCCTGTTGCCTCTGTTGCTGCTCGCGCAACACTCTATTTTCCTCAAGGATCTGCTGCAGTTGCGCTTGTATGGCAGCTAATTCTGCCATTGGCCCTCGGCAGACTATACGTCTGCCTCGCTATCCTCGGCGGGTTCCTCCACAAAGATCTCGGACCCCGACGTGTAGGTTTCCGGAGCTTGGGCTGCAACTTGACCTTTGCTGCAGGCTTTCCGGATGCTGTCTTGGGCACAGGTGGCGGCTTCTTCGCCGCGGGCTTGGGGTTCACTGCAAGGGCCTTTGATGCAGTGGTGACAACAGCAGGTGCGATAGGCGTCGCGCCCTTCGCGCCCTTGCCTTGGCTCGCGATGCGCGCCGCACGCTCCAACACCCACGGGTATTGGGCGCGGTGCCTCTCGTCGCACGAGCTGCAAGCCTTTGCTAGGCTGTCACGGGCCAACACCTGGGCCCTGATCGCTGCCTCTATGGCAGCTCCGGCTGTTCCCTGAGCCGGTGCTTTGCTCTCAGCAATTTCCTGAGCGATTGCCGCGTTCCTCAGGCGGTAGTTGCTGGCCAATGCAGATTCCGGGGTGGCCTTGCCTGCACGCACTCTGCGCAGTGCTGCCTCTTGCGTGGCTAGCGCCACACTGATCACGCGGCCTGCAGACTTCGCCGCGGCTGCCACCTCCGGCAGCAATGCAATTGGCTCAGCGCCCGGTGCTGCTGCCTCCTCAGCTGCTGCGGCTGCTTTGGCAGTGGTGGGCCCCTCCTCCTCCTCCGAGGTGCTTCCACTGGTCGGCCTTCTCTTACGGCGGGTCAACTCCCGCTTAGGCCTTTGCCTTGGACCACCTGGAGGGGACTTTGGCTGCACGTTCCTGCCAAAGCCTTTGGGGACAGGCACCTCGTAGCCGTACTCTTCTTCAAACTGATCGAGGGCTTCCTGGACTGCAGGCGGGATCGGGTTATTGCGCTTCAAGTTCAACTTGACCAAGCCCCGCAAGAACCGGTAGGACCTCGCCTCCTTGGACCGGCGTCCGTCCTTCCACTTGCCGGCTGAGTTCTCCTTCACGCGGGGCCAGGGCGCCTTGCTCTTCTTCTTCTTCTCGCCCTTCTTGCCTTTGCCCTTTCCCTTGCCTGCTTCTTCGGGCTTCTCCTCAGCTGCTGCAGGGGCCTCCTCCTCTGATTCTACTTGGACCTCCTCTTCCTCAGCTGCTGCTTCTGCTGCTGGTGCTGGTGCTGTGCTGCTGGCAGCCTCCGGATGCGATGAGGACGGGGCTGCCAGGGCGATCAAAGGAGATCGCCAGGTGCCCCAGGCGTCCGAGTCCGACGCTGAAGCCTCTGTGGATCTATTGACGATCCACCCTTTGCGCGCCGGCTTCTTCGGCTCTGGGGGCTTATCCTCTCCCTTCTTTCTCTTCTTTGGTGGCTCCTCTGGCTCCTCTGGCTCCTCCAGCAGCTTAGCTAAGATCCTCTCTGTCTCAGCTGCCTGCTGGGCAACGCTCTCCTCGTTGGGGGACCAATCTGGTCCCGAGGCCAATTCTTCTGGCCCCTCTTCAGCTCCTCCGAGCTGCTCAGGCCCGGTCTCCTCCACCGGGGCCTCTTCGGGCAGCTCCTCGGTCTCTGGCACGACCGAAGCGCCCTCCTCGCCTGGCGGCTCTACCGCCGCCGGGCTCCTGCGTCCGCGGCCTCCCCGCCTCCAAGGCGGTACTGATCCACGCCCTCTGCTGGCGTAGTACCAAATTGAGCGCTTAGGTCCCTCTGAACCTTTACTGCTCCCCGCTACCATGAAAATCTATTTGGCCGCTTCGGAGCGCCTTATTTTCTTGAGCCAAAACATGTCGGTAGTCTCAACTGTACAACTGTATATGACAACAAGCGTATTGGGCTACATATTTCAACAAATACACGAGCATTTACAAGTTCCTTTCTTTTGTATTTCTAATTCATGTTTCATCTCTAACATCCTTTTACACAACGGACAAGAAAACTCAATAACTGATGTTTCTTTAACAATTTCTTCCTTTTCTTCATCAGTTGAAGAAACACTTAAACCTGTCTTATTCTTTTTGTTTTTCTTTCTTGGCATTTATATTAATATTTACATTTTTATTTTTGATATATTGTATTCCTAGCTTAATTAATTCTAATGAATAATAACAACATTTCTTAATTTTATTATCGGTTATTAGTACTTGTTCTATATTCTCCATTTCATCTATTATATTAATATAGTCTGTATAACTCCTTTTCTTATTAAATAATAAGATAAATTATTTTTTCATTTCTGTCTTTCTTTTCTTGTAAAGTTTTTTCATTGTATCGTCTTTATTCCATCTATATTCCACAAATCTCTGATGATGTTTTGAATTTAGATGTTTAAATAAATATTTGTCATCATAAGTTTTACCACAACTGCAATGGATAATAGTCATATAAATAATAAGATAAAATAGTTATTTAATCTTATTATTTTCATGTATAATAGAATATTGGTGGGGCACAGCACTTGGGGTTTTCTTTACAATGCATCAAACTAATTATCTTCAATGCTTATTGATTGAAGTTGATGAAAGAGCCTGTTCTACTACGATAGACACCATTCATATCATAGCAATGCTTTCATACAATAAATAATATTAATGTATTTTTTAAATATTTTTAATAATATTATTTTATGCCTGAAGTTCCCATTATAAAACCAATAAACATAACTGACTATGAATTCAAACAATCCAAATATGAACATGTACCAAAACTACCTTTTCGCTCAATTGTTGTTGCTTCATCAACGGGAGGAAAAACAGTTTTAATCCAAAACCTTATCCTAAATGTTTATAGGGACTGCTTCGCTCGTATATTCATTTTTAGTCCGTCTGTTCATAATGACCCTACCTTCGTTGAAGTCAAGAAATATCAAAAAGATAATATGAAGGTTGATGATGAAAAAGAAAAGTTATATTATGACACCTACCAACCTGAAGAACTGGAAGAAATAATTAACACGCAAAGAAAGATAATTCATTATATGAAAGAACAGAAGATGAAGAAACTACATTCAATTTTAATCATAGTTGATGATTTTGCAGACGACCCTAAATTTGTTAGATACAGCAAGCTATTACATGGACTGGTAACGAGAGGCAGACACGACGCCATTAGTTTTTGTTTAAGCGTTCAAAAATACCGTGTCCTAGCACCAATCATTAGGTTGAATTCAAGTTCGTTGTATATATTCAAGTTAAAGAATGTATCAGAGTTAATGTCATTCATTGAGGAAAACTCTGCCATTGTTGATAAAGAGCAACTGTTAAATATGTATCATAAAGCAGTAGATGATAAGCCCTACTCCTTCTTTTATGTCAATATGAATTCCAAAGATGTTAATAATATGTTTTATGTTAGATTTGAGAAAGCTTTTAAAATAAAATAAATCTATTATATATTATAGAATGTTAAAAATGTTTCAAGAAAGAATATATGAAGAACCAGTAAGGTTTTTCGGCGACGATATACCAAAACAAATTCAAGAATACCGGAAGCAAAGACTACAACAATTAGTAGAGTGTGAATGTGGTGAAACTTTTTTAATGAAGGATGCTGCTAACCATATTGAAAGTGATTGTCATATTACTTTTAAGGAAGCAGAAAGAATGAGGAAAGAATTAGAAGAACATATTCGTATAGAATATGATACTGATAGTGATAGTGATAATTACAGTGATGGTGGTTCAACAAGAGTGTCAGATGATTAAAAAGTAACTAAATATGTTAGATTTGAAAATCATTTAAAATAAAATAAATATTCAAATATATTATGTTATTTTATGATTTACCATTAGACATTAAAAAACTTGTATTATCTTATAGTTTAGGTGATGTTCAATTATTAAAAATAAAAAATAGCAATATTGTTAAAAATTATATTAATAAATTTAAACCAGTGTATAAGTCTTACACATTAAATTACATACATTATTTTGAAATTGATAATACCAATATTAATAATGGATTATCATATGTTTTTAATTTAAGTGAGTTAGATAAATTACATCAAAAAAATAAACCATCAAAATTATTTATTGAATATGATATATTTGCTACATATAGCACGTTTACTCGTTGGTTTCATGTTTGTAATCGAACTTTAATATCAATTAATTTATTTGATATTTATTATTTTCTTAATACAGACCTTCATAAAGTTAAATTAGTGTATGCGAGTGATGTGGTTAATTTTATTTCATTACAAGTGAAAAAAATAACTATTAAAGTCATCAATGATGGTGAACAAAGTATTATTAATGATTTTTTATTTTTACCTTTAAATTAATAACATTAAGCCTATGGCTTAATGTTATTAATTCAAAATAATGAATAACTACAAATCTGAACCGGTAATCTATATATTAGTTTGTCACTTTTTACTTTCTCCAGTTTTTCTAATCTTTCACTCATTTGCTTAATTGCTTTCAACTGTAATTTATCAATATTACTTAAATCTAATTGTTCTTCATCAATATCATTGATTTTGTCAATACTTGAAGTTTCAACATTACTATTTGAATTACCCATTATATATTATTATTTAGATTTTTCTTTTTTCAATTCCTTAATTTCTTTTTCAAGTTTTTCTATCTTATCGCTCAACTCTAATACTGCCTTATGAACTAGCACTGGTAAAACTAAATAATTCAATCCTAAATACTCTTTATCTTTACATACAATATTTTCAAACTCTTTAGGAATTGCTTTTAATACTTCATCTGCGATATATCCTATATGAGTTTTACCGCCATCATTTCTATCATGTCTTTTAAACTTCTTCGGTTTAAATTTCTTAATAACATTCATACAATTAGATTTGATATTGTCTATATCATATTTCAATCTTGAATCAGATGAATCCACAAGCGTTCCGTTGATGGTTACTGTTGTTGCTGTTAAATCTATATTAGTTCCTGTTGATGGTTCTAGTGTATTACACAACATTTTTTTCGTTCCTGCAACTGTTACATTTTCATTAAAAGTCGATGGAGCATTATTTGTAAAACTTTCAGTATTTACTGTAGTTCCAAATGTCTTATCAATAGGTAATAAAACTGAAGGTGTACTTGAAGCATCTGAAACTCTAAACGCAGTGTTTGATGTTCTGAATATTACATCAATTGTAGATAAACTAGTTCCATCGTAATAAGTTGATATTTCACTTGTTCCCATTTTAATATCAGTTCCAGTAGTCATTGAAATATTATTCAAAAATGAAACCGTTGTTAAATCAAATGATTGAATGGTATTAGTTGCTAAGTATGCATTTTGAACTGCTAAGTTAGTATCAACAGTTACTAATGATCCACCATTAGGCGCTATAGGATTGCTTCTTAATGCTCCATTAGTTTTAACATACACATCATCAGCAAATAAATTACCCATAAAATCAGCAGTAGCAGTATTAAAAGTCCATCCGCTAGAAAGATTAACAGCTCCGACTATATTAGATTGAACGGCAGGGTCTCCACAAATAAATCTAATTGAAGAATTAGCATCACTATTCCTCATATCAAAAGATGAAAAAGCACTAACATATCTATATAATTCACAATTTGTATCAATTGTTAATTTACCATCAGTATCAATATTAACATTATCACAATTAACAGCAGCATTTGTATAAATATTACCTAACACATCAACAGGTTTACTAAAAATTGTTTTATTAACTAATCCATCGCACATCATATATTGGTTAGAAGCATTAGTAATATCACCAACGCTAACAGCAACAAAATTAGGATGATGTATATAAAAACCTTGTGTTGCATCTGGTGTATATGTTTCTAAATATGGTTCTAATCCATTTATTGAAGTATTGATATTATCTATTTTTGTTTTAATATCCGTTGAAAAATCATTATTTGTAAATAAATGTCCTTTCATATAAACAGCACCTTCGAAATATGATGTTCCGTGTGCTTGAGCAAAATTATACGAAGTATGAACATTACCATTAATTGTAATTCTTGAAGCATTATTAGGTCTTCCAATAATAACATCTCCTGTATTCCATCCTAACCATAATCTATAAGGAGTAGCACCTTCTAACCCTTGATAAGAGTCTAACTGACATCCTCGTTTAAACTCGAGTCTTTGGTTACTAACTGCGTCCTGGATTCTAAATATTGGATTAGATTATCTGTTAAACTAAGTATTAATGGCGAATTCACTGTCTGTAATGTTGTATTAACTTTGTCTAATTTTTGACTTATTACTGTATCTTGTGCGCTATCATTTGTAATTATTGAATTAATTGTATTTGTATTTCCTGTTATTAATCCTGCTAAATTATCTGACTGTAAAACATATCTACTATCAGAACCTGCTATATCTAAAATAGATGAACACGAAAATAAACCTGATACTTGTAAATTAGATAATATTGTAGTATTATGATTTAATAATATTTATCATTTTGAAAAATTGAAGAATTATTAATTTCTACATCTCCAAAACCTCTTTGATTCAAAAACATAGTTGCTCCACTTAAATTTCCATAAACATAACTATCAAAATAATTATTATACATTTCAAAGAAATTATTATAATTTCCAAAATTTGCTATTTTGAAAATTGAAGTAGTTGTTATATTATGAATTAATGTATTATTTAATACTGATGTATTTAATTTTTCTGATAATAAATTATTAGTTGTTATTTTATTATAATAATCTGTTTCATTAAATGAACCTCCATTCTGTAAATCTAAAATTGCAGTAATATGTGAATTTACTGTACTATTTAATCCTGTTATTAAATTAGAATTAGAACTAATATTATTAAAATTAGTTGTTATAGTAGAATTCAAATTATTTATTAAATGTGTATTAGATGAAATATTATTAATATTTGTATTAATTAAGTTAGAATTAGAACTAATATTGTTAAAATTAGTTGTCATAGTAGAATTTAAATTACTTATTAAATTTGTATTTGATGAAATATTATTAAAATTTGTATTTGAAGTTATTGTCAGATTACCTATTAAAAATGTATTTGAACTAATATTATTTGATAATACATTAACTTCCGTCTTATTGTATGATTGATTTATATCATAAAAATTAGCGTCAATCTGTGCTTTTGTGTAAGTATCTACTTGGTCTGCTTTGTTGTCAAGTAAATCAATTATATCTGATTGATTAGCGTATATGTTTCTAATGTTTGTCACCCCGCTTGTAGAATTGATTTCGCTAATTGTGTGCGCTACAACATTTTCAAAGTTTGTTAAATTTATTGAAGGCATTATATATTAATAGTAGAAATGATAATATTTATTTATTTTTAATATTATCATTTTTACTTATTGTTAATCCAAAATCTGAACTCCGGCGTCTCTAATGGATAATATTTGTTCTGATACTAATGTTATATATATATTGTATCTGGCATATTTGCTGTTACCATATTTCCAACAGGTTTCACACGAATTAGAAGCTGTTGTCCGGCTTTAGTGTTAATTCCAGAATATGAAGAATCCGGAACCTTTTGGAAATCCATAGCAAAGATAAACTTATCAACACGATAAGCATAATATTCAATCGATAAATGATGTTGATGGAACAATGGTAAATTTAATGCTTTTCGTAAATAATAGAATGCTTGTGTTAATGAACGGCAAGGATACTCAGGATATAGTTTTGAACCTAATTGAAGTGGAAATTCTAAATCATGGTCGTGATTGTAGTATCCACTTTCTTGGTAGTTCAAATAATACATAGGATGATAGAAATTGTTGTATTCTTTCATAACGTGAGTATCGCCTACTCCGCTTTTACTGAAAGAGATGAACGCGGCAACGAGTTTAGATACTGAACGAACAACTGTGGTGTTAATTGATGACGAACCATCAGGAACTTGATTAGATTGACAAATATAAGTATTATAAGTAATAGGTAATTCTTTTGAATCGAGGAGGTGAGCAACATATTTATTATGGAGGTCGTTGTCCAAGCTAACCAAATCAGTTTGAAGGAATGCGTTACTAATTGAGAACTGCTCATTTGTATGAAGGCTTGTGTCTGTGTTGCCACTCGCTGGAAACCTCGACCCACCCGCTGTAACAACACAATCGGTAAAATTTGAAACTAATTCAAGTTCTAAAACAAGAGGACACGCTTTTAACGGGATATACTTAAATTGATTGAATAAACCAAGCATCGGTTTAAATCCTACAACCATTTTTCTGTTAAAGCCTGGAATTGTGTAAGCGTCATATGCAGGACCAATATGACCCGATGAAGGAACTGCACGACGTGTGTTTAAATCATCATCATATCTATAACCAAAACTCTGGGCGTCTTCATTGTCTCTTGCTCCTTTTGACATCATGCAACTCATCATATGATGATTTCGGTTGTAGTAATCAATGTCTTCAACAAGTTGATTACCAGCAATTAGTCTTACTCTTCTAAAGAAGGAATAAGCAGGAGACAGAGGACGCAAGCGTTTATTGTCTGTCGTGTCAGTGTTTTCAACAGTGAAATAAACCATTACACTCTGTGGGTCTAACCAACTATTATCTTCAGCATTTAACGCTATTTTCAACACACGCTGGCCTGATGAAGGAGTGTAGATATTACTCCCAGAAGGAAAAAACGGGACAGAACGACGGTCGTTGATATAACTTGCACCTTTATTTAATTTAAATGAGAGGTTGTCAATTAGAATATCTTCAGCACTAAAAGTTTCCATTACTATATATATAATCTAATTTAGAAATAATTTAAACTAAATTAAATAATTTAGTGTGATCCTTTTGATTAGAATTATTATTTTTAAATATTTTCATTTTCTTTTTCTTAATCTTATCTTCAACTGGAGTATTGCCTTTTTCTTTCTCCAAGACTAATTCTCTAATTTCTTCATATGAACTTTTCTTATACTTTTTATTTTCATTCTTAATCATATCATCCGTTGTTTCATTGTCATATTTCTTATGTTGTATCATTAATATTATTATGATAATAAATTTATGTTTTGTCTTTTTACTATATTGTCAATGTCTGATTGAGTGTGATTACATCTGTTGTTGTCATTTAATAACAAGAACTTATTATTTGCGACTTTTGCTTTAAACAAGATAAAATTATAACATTTGGAATATTCAAAACCTCTAAATATATAACATCCACATTGGCATTTTACATATGTTCGTTTATTATCTCTATATAAATCCATTAATCTTTTTTAAATTGTCAATGGCTTATATGTTGTTTCACTTTCTGTCAAGTTTTCATTTAACTGATTATACATATATAATATTATACAGTTATATATTTAAGTACTTATTTAACTACATTATCGCACTTACAGGTTCAACACTTCTTGAAACATCACGCCCCATATCACCATATCCAGTTATGTAATCGTGGTTAGTAAATGGGTTTAATGAACCAGTATAAACAGTTATAGCGCCACGGTCAGCAATGCTAACAGGGTCTAAGATACTTCTAAAATTAATGTAATCATCAGTAATTTTAGACCTACGTGATAAAAAGGGCGCTCCATAAGTGGTTAGAGTTAATTCTCTTTCAGGATAATCTTTTGTTATCTGTGCCCCTACACTTGAACCGAGACTATGTGTTATAAGATGTTTAACTTCATGGTTTTCATCCAATGCTGTTGATGTGTCTTTATATCGTTGTGAATATTTTGTCATTTTTAAGGGAAGTCCTACATCCGCCAGAATGTCATTAACAGCACCTCCAAACGTTCCTTTTCCAAATGTTCCGCTTATATACATTTTATCACCATCAATATAAAAACCTTTACCATTGCCATATGCTCTACTTAACCCTTGTGCATCAGTTAAATTTGAATTAGGATAATAACTATTTAATATTTTGTCAGTTTGTTTCATAATGTCAGTTATTTTAATTGATTTCTTGTAAGGTTGGTAATGTTTAATTTTACCATGCTTCATTTCATAAATTAACTTTTTATTATTAATCATATAGTTAAAGTTATAAATTAATTTCTCAATTAATTAATAATGCTGACTTACAGCTTTGCTCTAAGCAACTTTTCATATAGAAAAGTTGACTTACGACGTAGTCCTAAGCAACAGAATCATTTTCAATTAGAAAATTTATTTTCTAATTAAAAATATATTATGTTGACATACAAGAAGGTCTATATTGACAGCGCTCATAGAATTAGTGGTACATCATCAAATTTCAAAGTTGAATTGCCAGAAACATTACAAACAGACAACGGAGTTCATTGCTACATTCACGAAGTAACATTGCCTAACTCTTGGTATTCAATTCAGTCAGGATTAAATAATATATTATACTTTTATTCTTCTCCGCTAGTTCCAGATGAAGATAACACAAATGTCCATTATTTAGCGTTACAATTGGACGAAGGAGTATATACTGGCACAGAACTAGCGACAGAATTAAAGGCAAAAATAAATGGTGTTGTAGATAATACTAATTTCTCAAATACTTATGAAATTTCCTACAGTGTAAAAACTAATAAAATAACAATTTATTCAAACTATGCCGATAGAAAGTTCGCTGTATTAACTGATGAACAAATGAAACTAACATATACAGATTATATATGGAATGGAAGTTTTAATGCTAATAACTTGCAATCTGTTAATGAAGTTTTGGGAAATTATCAAATAGCAGTTTATCAATATAATAATCCTTATGTTTCTGGTTTCGTTAATCTCCAACCCATTAGAAATATTTATATTCATTCTTCTCAATTGTCTAATTATAATCAAGTAAATTTAAGAACCGGCGATAGCACAGTTGTTAAGAAAGTACCAGTCACAGCACCACACGCGGGAATTGTCTTTGATTGAATTAAACCCTCTTGATTACTTGGATGTATCAAATAGAAGCTTTAAACAATTAGATTTTTGGATTAGTAATTCATTAGGAAATGAAATTAATTTAAATGGGGTAAATGTATCCCTGTCATTATTGTTTGTGAAAAGCGATATTATTTAAATATATTCTTTAATTTTTCCATATAGAAAATATATAGAATATATTATATGTCAAGTATTGAGGTAGTAGATGTTAATAATGAAACTAAAACAGAAGGAGAATCACCTGTTAATAATGAAGTCGTTGAACAAAATGAAACAGTTGATGAACCAACGCCAGAAGAAGTTAAACCAGAAGAAGTCAAACCTGAACCAAAAGCAAAAGCATTACCAAAAGCGAAAGCATTACCAAGAACTAAAAAAGAAGTTGAATTAGTAGAATGTGAACAATGCTCTAAAAAGATGACATTGAAAAGTTTGAGACACTCACATCCTATAAATTGTAAAGGGGCACCTACTGAATTATTACCAGTTAATCCACAAAAGAAGATTAATGAAAACAATGAGGCAGACACACAAACAACGCGATATGTAGCAAAGGAGTTAGATGATGAACAATTCAGTGATGTAATTACAGACAAGAGTGAGGAAAATAGAAAGTCAGAAGATGAACCAGAAGACGAACCAAAAGACGAAAAGCAGGAAGATTTACAAAGTCTTCATTTAACATCATCATCGTCAGCATCAACCGAGAAAGAGGAAGAGAAGAAAGAGGAAAGTCGAGAAATAAAGTCATTAAGAAACATATTCTTAGGTGGAGAAGATAAGAGTGTGTTTGAATTATTCCAACGAGGTGAGAAGTCATCCACTCCATCAGAACAATCGCGAGAACAAGAAGAAGAACAACCGAGGGCTTCTTTCTGGTCAAGACGACAGGTAGAAGCGAGAAGCAGAAGCCACTCACCAGAAGAAAGAGCAAGAGGTAATCAAATGAACAGAAGACAATTAGAAACAAGAAGCAGGAGCAACTCACCCCAAGAAATAGCACGAGGTAGTGAATGGACGAGGGAACAAATGGAAACAAGAAGTAGGAGCAGAAGCCCAGAAAGCACAAATACAAAAAGTAGCCGAGGCAAGAAGAAAAAAAAAACTACTTAAAGAGAAAACGTGATAATATAGTAAAAATGACAGGAATTTTCATTAATGGAAATAGAAAACAGAGAATAACGAATGACGAATTTGATGTAATGGTTGAACTTATGAAAGCGGAAAACGACTTAGTCTTACAGAGAATGAGCGAGAAGGTTAGCGAGAGCGACGACCAACTAATGAGATGGAAGGACGACCAGAAGACCTACCACCAGAACTACTACAACAAAAACCTAAAACAGCCTTACACCTGCGAGGACTGCGGAAGGACGATATCAAGCAAGTCCAACCTATCCAAACACAAGAAAAGCAATGTATGCAATAAAAACAAAAACCCCCCTTTATGAAAGGATAAATCATTAATCTTATTAAAACTCATTAATAAGATTAATGCGTTGAGTTTCAACCCAGAGCCCAGTTTCTCCAACAGGCAACCCCTACCCAAAACTACTTAAAGAAATATTTACTATATATAATATAGAGTATAGATATATGGTGTCAGTGTCAGAAGAAAAAATCATAGATTTCATTATAAAAAGTCAACAAGGTGAACTAATACAAAAAGAAGGGAAACAAACACAAAAACTCAAAATAGGAGACAAGACCTACAGATACAATAAGAACAAACCCGCTTCGAAGGTGTTGAATACCAGACTAAAGGAAGTGGCGAGAAGCGATGGTTACAGAAAACATAGTCTTCTAATGAAAGGGGCTAGCTTCATCAAACTATCACGAGGAAGACCCTTGCAGGATTATGTCAAGCGTTTCAAATCCAAAATCACAGATGAACAGCAAGCCTTCAAAGGCTACGCCAACACATATTCGGTTAGTGATATAAGATTGAAAGGAATGAAAGGCTTATCATACTTAAAATATCAGAAGCAACGAATGGTAGAATTCCTGAACAGAAACCCGAATATGAAAATCATTGTTGAAGTAGATTTGGCGTTAAAGAACACTGACAACGAAGAGATACGACGAAGGCTGAGAAGCAGGAGATACAATGTCCATAACCCAGAAGAGATAAACAGTGTTTTAAACAACATAGCCCACGACATAGAGGTTCAAATTGAGATAGCCGAATTAACTCAATCGGGTTTGGTTCTTCTTCAAGTTCAAAGTCTGGTGATAAGTTATGACAGATACAATCCTACCCGTGGCTCTTCTTATATTCCATTGCCCGACTGGGTGGCAAACAAAAAGGCTTGTATCAATATTAAAAACAATGATGAGTTGTGTTTCAAATATTCCGTTCAATGTGGTTTTTACGAGCTATACAAAAAAGACCATCCCTGTGATATGTATCATTATAAAAATATGTTAATGATAGTTTCATCAAGTGGGACAATATAAACTTTCCTGTAGGCAATGATGAGATTGAACAATTTGAAGAACAGAACAAACACATATCGGTCAATGTTTATTACATCAATCCTGATGCCAATAGTAAAACAATTTTATTATACAAAAGAAGCAACAACCCCCAAGCACAACAAAAGATTGATTTAATAAAGTTGACTGGAGAAAATGCCAACTCGCACTATGTCTACATCAAGAACTATAACAAGCTGATGGGAAGCCAAACCAACAAAACAAATAGGAAAAAACATCATTGTAGGACGTGCTCACACGGTTTCAAGTCAGAAGAGTTATTAAAACAACACGAAGAACAGGGTTGTCTAGCGGTTGAAGGACAACAAATAGAAATGCCAGAGGTAGGAGCTACCATTGAATTTAAGAACCATTTTAAGAAACTGAAAGCGCCTTATGTCATATATGCAGACTTTGAATGTCTAACAGTACCCATTGATGTTAAAAGCAAATCGACAAAAGCGACAACAACATCATATCAAAATCATCGCCCTTGTGGTTTTATGATTAATGTAGTCAATGCCATCACTGGAAGCAGTGAGCCCTATTTATACAGAGGCGAAGATTGTATGGATAAGTTCGTTGAGAAAATGAATGAAGTCAGAGATGATGTAATAAAGAAAATGAAGGAAGTGAAAGAGATAATCATGACTGAGGACGATAAAACAGATTTTGACACTGCTACTAAGTGTTTCGTTTGTGGAAAGGGCTTTCAAGAAGGAGATAAGAAGGTTCGTGACCATTGTCATTTTACTGGCAAATATAGAGGTTGTGCTCATGATGATTGTAATCTTGCTTTTAGTATGAGATATTATAAAATACCAGTCTTTCTTCACAACCTGAAAAACTATGACGCTCACTTAATCATCAACAAGGCACACGAACTGAGCAAGAATGCTAAAATCGATTGCATCGCACAGAACAGCGAGAAGTTCATAACCTTTGGTTTTAAAAACCTTTGTTTCAAGGACAGTTTTAGCTTCTTATCGTCTTCGTTGGATAAGTTGGTAAAGTTGAGTAAGTATGAAGATGACAAAAGGCGTGAGAACTGGAAGAACAATTTTAGATACAGTGTTAGAAATCCATATGTTAAAACCGTTGAAGATTTGGACTTGTTGACTGATAAGGGGATTTATCCTTATGACTATTTTGATAGTTTTGACAGATTTACTGAAAGAAACTTACCATCAAAAGAAGCGTTCTACAGTAAATTAAGTGAGGAACATGTCAATGACAAAGATTATGAAAGGGCACAAAAGGTTTGGAAACACTTCGGTATTAGAACATTAGGACAATATCACGATTTGTATTTGAGAACCGATGTTTTATTGTTGACTGATGTTTTTGAAAACTTTAGAGACTTATGTATGGAATACTACGGTTTGGACCCCGCACACTATTATACGCTTCCTAACTTCGCTTGGGAAGCTATGTTGTTGAAAACTGGTGTTGAAATTGAGCAGTTGCACGATAAAGAAATGTATGAGATGGTTGAACAGGGAATGCGAGGAGGCATGTGTCAGGTCAGTCATAAACTGGCTGAGGCAAACAATAAGTATATGGATGAAGCCTTTGATGAAAGTAAACCGTCAAGTTATATCAATTACTTAGATGCTAACAATCTGTATGGTCTGGCGATGTCTCAAAAATTGCCTTTAAAGAACATCAAATGGGCAAAGAAAGCACCTAACATTGAAAAGTGGGATGAAAAAGATGAGTACGGTTTCATCCTTGAAGTGGATTTGGATTATCCAGAAACACTACACGACTACCATTCGGACTATCCACTAGCACCGGAAATAATGAATGTCAATGCTAACATGCTTTCAGACTATCAAAAAGAAATCTTCAAAATCTACTATGGAAACAAAGAACCGAAGGACGAGAAAACCAGCAAGTTAATATTAAATTTGAAAGATAAAGAAAAATATGTTGTTCATATCAAGACTTTACAGTATTATCTAAAAATGGGTATGAAACTCACCAAGGTTCATAGGATAATAAAATTTCAACAGAGGGCTTGGTTGAAACCGTGGATTGACTTCAACACTGGCAAAAGGAAAGAAGCGAAGAGCGACTTTGAGAAAGACCTGTTCAAATTAATGAATAACGCGGTGTATGGAAAAACTATGGAAGACAAAAGAAAACATATGGATTTTGAATTGGTAGATAATGATGTTAGATATGAAAAGTGTGTGAATAATCCTACTTTCAAAAATAGATTTATCATAAATGAAAATCTGGTAGGAGTGGAAAAAACTAAAGCGAAACTGAAATTGGATAAACCCATATTCTTAGGAATGACAATTTTGGATTTGAGTAAATTACATATGTATGAGTTTTACTATGGTGTGTTGAAAAAGAAATACAACGAAAATATCAAATTGATATATACAGATACTGACAGTTATGTAATTCAAACCTTCACTGATGATGTCTACAAGGATTTTCAAGGAATCAAGCAACATATGGATTTTAGCGATTATCCTGTTGAACATCCATGCCACGACAAAACAAATAAGAAGGTCTTAGGAATGTACAAAGATGAAGTCAATGGAAAAATCATCACTAGATTTATCGGGTTGAAACCTAAATCCTATGCTTTCACAATCCACGGCGAGGATGAGGAACACAAGAAATCAAAAGGTGTAGTCAAGCACAAGGTGAAGAAGGAACTGACCTATCAGAACTATCATGAAGCACTGCATCACAACAAAAAGCACGAAATCTCCTACAACTTCATCAGGAGCAAAACACATCAAATATATTCAATGTCTCAAGTCAAGCAATCACTCAGTAATTATGAAAATAAAAGGTTTTATATTGATGCTTTCAATTCAATCCCGTATGGACACTACGCTATTGCGAAGCAATAGCCTAGTGAGCTTCGCGACACTACACAATAAAATAAATATCTAAATAATTCTAATAATAAGAAATTATTAGAATTATTTAGTGGTACTGGCAGTGTTGGCATGGTCGCTCGTGATTTGGGCTGCAGTGTGATTTCCTTGGATTTGAAAAATGCTGATATCAATCAGGATATTCTGAGTTGGGACTACAAAGAGTTTGATGTTGATGATTTTGATGTGATTTGGTCATCTCCTCCGTGTACAGAATACAGCATAGCGAAGACGAGGGGTGTCCGAAAGATTGAGTATGCTAATAATTATTAGTATTGTTTTGAAAACCCTTGAAATCATCGACTACTTCAAACCGAAGTGGTGGGTCATTGAAAACCCTGCAACTGGATTGTTAAAGGAACAGCCCTTTATGAGAGGTCTAAAATATTATGATGTGGATTACTGTAAATATGGTATGAACTACCGAAAGAGGACGAGGTTGTGGACTAACATTGAAACGTGGAAACCCAGACCATTATGCAAAAGGGATTGTGGCAAGATAAGAAATGGAAAACATCTTGAAACTGCCCAACGATTGCCCAATGGTAAAAAAGTTGATTGGGGTGATGGATACATCAGTCATAAACAAGATGAGTTGTATAAGATACCTACTGATTTGATTAGTGATATATTTGTTAGTTTGTTTGATAGAAGGGGGGATTAAGCATTACAAGCAACCAGCGTCATGAGCGTCCTTGATGCCGTTGGAGGCGGACCTTCTGACAAACAGGGATGGATAAAAGGGGTGGGTTTGGGCTTGGGCTTGAAACTTGAAATTGGGGTCGTTGGTGATGAGCTTGAAATGGATTTTGTGATTTTTTGGGTTTCGATGATTTGGGAAATGGTGGATTATGTCCTTGTTTTGGGTTTTCAGAAAGTGGAGTTGAAGGGTCGAGAGGGAAGAAACCTTGAAAATTGGGTTTGGGGACAAACATTGAAACAGAAAATTGGCGAGAGTTTCCCTTGTTGATTGGTTTAGGGGATGAACAAAAAAAAGTGGAACCCTTGGCTTCAGTTGAACCTCATAGAAGGCAGTCTTGATGTTGTTCTTCTTGATGTCATCCTGGCGTTCTGGACATTTTTCAGTGGGACCCTTGAAGCTGATGATGTGCATTAAGAGATTAGTTTACACATAGTCTCCCATTTGTTTTTTCTCCATCAACTCAACTTGCAAACAGTTTGTAATGACTCAATTCACACCTTATAAAGGTGTCTGTGCTATGGAGTCAAATCATGCATTGCCACATTGCAAGGTGGCATTTGGGTTCTCAATACCCTCGGTATTTGGTTTCTCAATACCCTCGGTATTTGGGTTCTCAATACCCTTGGTATGAAATACCCCTAGTATGCTATACCCTCAGTATTTGGGTTCTCAATACCCTCGGTATTTGGGTTCTCAATACCCATGGTATTTGGGTTGTCAATACCCTCGGTATTTGGGTTGTCAATACCACCTAGCATATGACACACCTTGAATCCTCTGCAGGTTGGTTCAAATCACCATTCTGCTGGGATTCAGAGCATCGTCGTAAAGCACGACGGAAAGACAAGGCTTTATCTATATCACTGATGAAAGCCGTGTTGTCGAAATGTACAGTATGCCCTCGGCATTCATTGTATGCGAATGAATAGCAATCCACATATGTGGATATGACAAGACTTTTAGCGGATTTCAAATGGTCTTCATAGGTCTGGATGAGATTCAAGTCATCCATCAAAAGAGGAACCGACTGAAGAATGAGTTCTTCACTGATGGTTTTGGTGAAGTTCTTTTTGTTGTAGATTCTCTTCACCGCTTCAAGCTTTTCCTCGTCGAGCGACTCCAGAAAGGCCAGGATAGAAGACTGTCCCGAAAAGACACCATCACGAAGTGTGTCCATCCTCTCCTTGATTGGGTTGATTAAGCCTGTCACTTCTTGAGGTTGTTGAGATTCAGGTTCTTGGTAGTTCATCTTCTTCAGGATGGTTGCTTTGGCTCTTTTTGATAGTAGTCGAACTCCGTCATCATGTTTGAGATGAGTCTTGAGAACGCGACGCGAAGCCATCACAGTGCAATTGCTAAAGACAGCAAATGAACACTATTTTCAAAATTGAGCAATAAATGCTAATGACATGAAACACTCATTTGTGTAATGCTCAGAGCCAAGCAATATCAACACACACGGCAAGAATGAGTTCCATTTCTTTTGTGCCATGCGTTGCAAAGACAGGTGGGTATGGCTTCTCCAAAGCCGTAGCAGTCATCAAAACAATCATCAAAGAGTTTGTTCCAAACATGAAGCATCAAGTTTAATCTCATTAGTTCGTGTTTGACGATTGTTTCTTCCCTGCTCATGTATGCTTTCAGCTTCAAACCTAAGCCGAGGATGAAGAAGCTCCACCCTTGTCATCCTTCTTGTCTTCCTTCTTGCTGTCCTTCTTGTCGTCCTTCTTGTCGTCCTTCTTGTCGTCCTTCTTGTCATTTGAGCCTGTCGCCATGTCGGATGCATATATCACGCTTCCATTCTGGATGCCCCACGTCAAGAGCTCACGGCGATTGTGTGCGTTGAGCTCATCACCGTTGAACATGTAGATGATGCGCGTAGTCATAGCCATGTTGGGGAAGATGTTGCCGTGTGCTCGATTCAAGGCTTCGCGTAGCTGCTTCAAGCGGT
>CAUJNA010002857.1:575000-590000 GCA_963377175.1 Effrenium voratum | reverse complement strand
ACTCCGCGGCATCTATCCGCAGCCTGTTGGTCGCAGCTGTTGCTTGTTCAAAGAGCTCTTCTTTGATACCAAGCAACGGTCCGCCCTCAGCGTTCAGCTTGCGTCATATGTTTGCTCCATGAGTCGAGCAGTTTCTCGCAACCCTGTCTTCTGCCCTGTCGATGCTTGCCTGGCTTGAGATCTGTCATGTCTCAAAATAAGGGGACCCCAGCATGAGCGGTTTCCCTTGAGATTTTCCTTAAGCCAACCTTCCAAACAAAGACAACGTTTGATGCGCCTGCGAACTGAGCTGATCGATCTCAAGTCGTCGAAGGCTTCGGCGCACGGCACGCCAGGCTCTTCAGAAGATTCGGCAGCGGCAGGCCGGGTGGATGTTGCACGCTCGCGGAGTGCGGGGCTTGCGAGCGGCTTGCTATGCTATGGCCATCTGACGACGCTGCAAGCTGGGCATTTTCGAAGCTCTCTGAGACTTGGGGGATGACCAATAGTTGGAAAGCACCAAGATCCATGATATTTTCAACCACATGGGACAAGTGACCCATGGTCAGAACTGGGGCCCTTTGAGGGAAGATGGTCGACCCCTGAAATGCTCACAGGAGCAGCTGCGGAAAGAGCAGCAGCAGTGCATGCAGAAGGCGAAGGCCTCGAATGAAGTTTCTGCAATGCAGGGGGCACTGCCATGAGGGCTGGGGTTTTTCTCCTTGTGAGTGCTAGGTCCCCCAGTAGTGCCCTTCTGCCCTTTTTTGGGGGAGGATTCCCTTGCTAAAATAGACTACAGAACAAAGTTGGTACCCTTATTCTAACCAGCCTACTGGAGGACCTAGAGTGTCTTGTTTTTTTGGGTTGGAGCCCCAACATGGATTTCGGTTTTCCTGTTGGTTTCCCTGTAAAACCATCAGCAAGAGGCAGCTGCCCCTCGCAATTCTCTTTCAAACTCCCAACTAGCAGGTCAAGACCATGTCCCCCCAGAAACCGGTCGCGTTCGCCCCCAGAACTGGGTGGCCCCGAGATTTCTGGTATGGGTGGCTAGTTGGAGTGTCCAGCCCTCCCCAAAGAAGACGCGGCCGCGGCGAGCTGCCTCAGGAAATCCAAGCGGATCTCAGCCCAGTTCAGACAGGCCGGGAAGGAGCGGATGCGAGAGAGAGGTCGGGAGAGCGGCTTGCCAGGACACGTGGAGGGTTTTGACACCACAAAAGGGGAGGGGCTTTTGGATTCCCATTAAAACCGACAAAAGGGGGACCAACTCAGGAAAAGAACGACACTAATACGAAACACTGATACGCCACAAATGGGGAGGTGTCCTTTTGGCCAACAAAAGGGCCGGACCCACTCCGGAGAAACAAACATGGCGCTGCGAATTGTTGATTTGTTTGCAGTGATACGCCCATAGGCTCATCCTTTTGATCGATTAGTTTGCTTAGAAATAGATTTGGGTTCCACTGGTTTAGGTCAGTTCTGTGGCCCATTTACCAGAGAACCCTCAAATCCTTTTTTCCCAAAAGGACGCCTGTGCCATGGTCTTCTTGGCGCTTCAAACGCCGCAGAACATGTCGTCAGCATGTTTTGGGTCTTTGTCCGGCAGCTTTTCAGCTTTCGAGCCGGCAGCCATCAAGCATCCCACGTACCCTTTGATCCTTTCAACACTTCCACCCCACCCAGTCGATGCTGTTCATTCCGCTGTCAGTTCCCAAGCAGCTAGAGTCGCTTCTCGCAGACTTTTTCCCGTCATGGCCATGGCCCTTGGGCCCGGGGCGTGGAACCCCCTGCCGCACGGCTCGCTTCCGCCGCCTCGCCCGCGCGCCGCGGCGCGCCCAGCGGCGGGGGCGTCGTTCGCGACGCGGCACGTGGCGGCGGCACTGGTGGCGGCCCAGGGCGTGCGCGTGGCGTGGCGTGAAAGCGAATCGGTGGGTTGACAGATGGGTACCCCGGGTCCCATTGAGGGCTTAATTACCCCCGCCCCCCCCAGGCGCAGGCAGTGAAGTGGTGCCAGAGATGTAAAGCTCCAGGTTTCATTGAAGTTGTGGAGGAAAGACGCTGAAAAAGCGGCTAGGACATGAACCCTAAGAGAGGGTTTACATGGAAACCAAACAAGCGGCCCCCAACTCCGGACCTACATTCAGGTAGTGCGCCGAGTGGCCTTGCGCGTGCTGGCGCCGACGGACCGGCTGAGATCAAAAATCAGGGCTACAAAAATGACAGGGATAATTTGACGGGCGCTCACGAAATCGTCATATTGCAGTTGGGGGTGCAATGATTTGGACTGGCACAGAGAGTTGCACTTGTGCTATGGAATGCAGTCCCTCCCCCAAAAAAAACAAATTAATCCATCACGTTTGTTGCCGGGCACGGACCCCCCTTTTGGGGCAGCCCATGTTCGTTTGCGGGGGCATGACTGTCGCTGTGGATCTGTGGGGTTTGTTCTGAGAAGGACCCACCAAAATGTTTTTTCTTGTTTTTGGAGTTTCCCTTTTTGATTCTCCAAAAACCAAACCTTTTTGGAGTTTCCCTTTGGAGTTTCCCTTTTTGGAGTTTCAGTTTCCCTTTGTGAAACCAGACCCAAAAAAGGGGCACCCTGGAAACAGAGCACACGGCCAGTGGCCCATGTGGCGTACATCGGAAGGACTACTACGGCCTGCTGGGCCTGCCCGCCTACACTTCGGACCGGAAGGCCATCAAGGCCCCGGGGGTTAAGAGGCGAACGCGGCCGACCAAATGCTCCCGCGGAGGTAGGGAGCCCCTCTTTGCGGTTTTATATAAAGGAACACCAAGAGGAAGACCATTTTTTATTTATTCTTTTTTTTTGGGGGGGGGTCCCCTGAAAGAAGACACGCCCATGTTTTCCGATGCTAGGCAATCATAGCATTTTGGTGTTTCGAAAGATCATTTGTCCATGGCGCAGCACTGGTAGCGAGCTCATTCAGCAGCAAACCATGGAGTCGAGTGCTGATGGGTTGGCCAATTATTTCAATCAAAATATGGCAATGGGTGTGTGTTCACATCCTTCAAAGGGAACCCCAAGAGGGCACCAACCAGTTTGAGGGTCATCCCCTTTTTGGGGAGATCCTGGCAGAGTCGATATATTGAAACATGCTCATCATTTCGCGCGACCGTACGTGTCCTCTGAGACTCTGTGTTATGAATGTTTGAGGGTGTTGATTTACTCATTCCTGAGTTTACGGACTTTGAACTTGTTGCGAAGACCCTTTTGGCGGCGAAGGAAAGGTTTGGCCTTTTCCTGGCCAGCCCACTCAAGAAGTGGGTTTAAACATCACCAACAAGCCAAATCTCCCTCAGAAAAACCCGAGACACTCGAAACCGACCTGGCAAGATCGTCGCTTGAGCCACTTCTCCCTATCCCCAAGACCCTAGATATAGCCTTTGACCCCTAGCGACCTCAAATCGTGGGGGTTTTGGGATCCCAGGGTTTCAACAAGCCTTCCATGGGTAAAAAATGTGTCCTAAAGACCAGGGCCGCAGGTCTGCGTTTTGGTTTCCGGTTGTTTCAGCCTTTTGGGGACTGCCTGGACTGCCTGGACTGCCCGGACCGTCATTTTAGGACAAACACCCGGGACGAAACTCGAAAGGCAGAAGACCCCGAAGGTTCTGCTAAATCTTGTTATTTGTATGCTAAGGTGCTTTGGATGTTTCCATAGCATCTTTAGATAGATTGATAGGAAGAGAGATGTCTGTTTCTTATGAAATTAGGGACCAATTCCAGGTGGTTTCCTTTTGCTTTCCCTTGAACACCCATTAAACAAAACTATCCAACATGGCTCAAGCCACCGTTTTTTTTTGCTTCGAGCCCGCCGAGTCAGGCGGCTCACCGGCGCACGGTGAAGCTGGTGCACCCAGACATCCTGGGCCCGGCCTCCGGAGACCTGCAGGCGCCTTCTCACGAACGCGAAGCGAAGCGAAGCGAAGCGAAGCGGGATGGGATTTTGATCCGGCGGGTTGCAGAACCTATGGCGAGCCATTTTGGGGTGGATGCTATTTTGATGTTCACCAGGGGTACCAGGTTTTGACCACAGCCATCCAACGGGTTTTTCAGGGACACAAGAGCGAGAAGCTCAAAATCTCGCGCGAGAGTGGTAGGGAGCCAACAACAGGGCTGAGTTGCCAGGATCAAAAGAAAACGGGATTCCGAGCCATTTCCCTTCAAGGGGAACTTGCGAAACAGCGGTTTGATGTCCGAGGAAACAAGAAGTGAACTGAGTTCAAGTTCGTTTTTAGGGGAAGTCCAGGTTTGCTCTGGAAATCCTTTGGAGCTGGGACACACTATGAGCATACCAAGAGTGGCCCGAATAGGCGATCACCTTGAAAACATCTGGGTGGAGCAACTGAGTATCTCCATGGGAAACAAACAGGCCACAGTAGTCCGAATTGATGTTTGCTACGATGGTTGTTTGATTGAATATTAAAAATATATGATGGTTGTTAAATATGCGTTGCGTCTTCTTTGTTCTGGAGATATGGACATGAATGGATTTGAGGGGAGGCGGTCTGTGTTTTAGGCATCACCTTTTGGACACTTTTGTTTAGCTTGAGTTTTCTCGGAGGTGACATTTGCAAGGTTTAGATGTAGGTAACCCAGTTGGACAGGGTTTCAAGAAGTGAGGGTCAGCCCAAATCGATTTGACCCTTTTGGATGCGCGGCGTTCAATGCCAAGGCCGAATGCAATGAGCCCAACATCACATACTCGCAATGATGCCCAGTCAAAGAATCACCTCGTGTCATGGTGAAAAGACCGGTTGACATTGATTGACTTGCGGTTAACAGGGATGGTCATCCACCTGGTGGTAAGGATCCTCAATACCATCATAATGATTCCTATTCAGGGAACTATGACCATACGCCATACAAAGAGAGTTTTGACCATGGCACAGATGAGTACATCGTATGCAGCGTTTTGGACGGGACGGCTTCGGTCAGCTGGGCCATAAGCTGAGAGCCAGCTGGCAGGTCATCGTCAACTCTGCCTACCGCATGCTCAGCGACGACGAGCTGCGTGAGAAGTATGCCGCTGAGCCCGTTTGCTAAGCCTCGAGTCTCTTTCTCTCTTCGCCACCTGGATCTTCTGCTTCCTTCCAGGCCATGTTCCGTTCTTCCATCTGACCTTCGAGGTCAAGTTGCCTAAGCTGCAGGTCAAATCCTCGAAGCTGCAACGTTTTTACGGCATGTCTTGCCATGGGCGTCGCGCCGCGCGTGCACGCGTTTTTCGCGCGCTGAGGACACCACGCTGCGCCGCAGCAAGATGTCCAACATGGCGATGAGCCAATGGGCCAATCCCAAGGCCACAGAAGGCCGGGGACGGCCCAAAAATCCGGCCGGACGTGGGGGCGGTGTGTGTGTGTGTGTGTGTGTGTTTAAGGCTACCCTTATTGGGATGGCTTTCAAGGGAAGGGCAAGAAACACCACCAGCCAACAGGACCACCCATTTTGAGGGTCCACCTGTTTTGGACACATTCCTGCTTGGATCAGCGGGAGTGCCGTGAATTTCAAATTGGACGCTCGAAATGGGGGAGGAGGGGGGGGGCAGATGGTTTCCTTTAAACACCCCAAAGTCATCAGACGTCTATTGGAAACAAGGAAACAATAGGCACCTATTTGAAAACATACGACCAGAAGACACAGCTTCGGCCAGAAGACACAGCTTCGGAATGTCTGTTTGACACCATGTTTGTTTGCCATATGAGAAAACGTACTCAGTTTGTAACAGCTAAACAGTTATTTTTTTCTTGAGCCAACAAACGTAACCGGGTAGCTTCTATTCACACCTTTAAAGAACAGCCAAGTTGTCCCCATATCCACATGCAACATACATGAAACAAAGGCGATGTTTTTGAATACCCCATCTTGATGTGTATTTGACACCCTGTCTTTCTCCCGTTTCTACCATGAAAAGAGAGTCGATTCCTTTACAGACCCCCATGTGGGTCTACCTTTTTTGGGGGGTACCCGCTTTTTGGTCCAACCTCCAAAAAGTTGAGCCGCCCAAATCGGGAATCCCTAAACATGGGTTTCTCTAGGTGAACTGAACCCTTTTTTATGTTTATTGGTATAACTGGGAAGCTCCAATTTCAACCACCAAACTGAGCCACAGACTACACCTACGTGGATGTCGCGTGGCAGGCCTTTTTTTGGTACGTCAACGGGAAGCCCTCCACCCAACCCCCCCACACCGAGCCACGGACGCCACATGTGTGCCGATGTCGCAGAGGCCTCTTCGTGGACGAGACGGTGTGCCGGAGCTGCCTGAAGTGCGCCAGCAGCGCCCCGGGCACCTTCGAGGTGGATCCCAACACCAGGCGCGCCGAAGCTCGGGGGGTGGCACGGGGGCCGGGCGAAAACCGGAGGGGTTCTGCTGATGCCACGGGCGTGGAAAGGGAAGCCGAAAAAGTCCACAGATGGAGACGGCCTGACTTTTGAGACAAGCAACATGAGGGGGGGGGAGGATGTTTTTGAGGGTACTGTGCCCAGGATTGCGCCCCTTTTTGGGGTTGGTAAACAAAAAACATACGAGTTCTGCGGGAACACAAACAGACCCATCTTCCCAAACCCGCTTTGAGAACAGGTGCCGCCCCCCAGCGCCCTTGCCGAAAGCACGGCCCTTTTTGGCTTCAGATTTGATAGTGCTGGCCAGGCACGGGGAAGATACTTGGCTCCAATTCCCATGTCGCGACAAACCAAAGCCCAACTTGGCCTGATTTTACAACTCCAAACAACATGAGGGCGGGCAGAATTCCAGTTCCTATTTTGAGACCAGCAGCAGCCCATCTTGGAGGGGTGGTTTTTGTTGAGGGTACTGTACCCTTTCCGGTTTGAATGGGGGCACCAAAGGAACCCCGTTCCGCGTTGAGGGTTCCAATTCCCATTTTGAGGCTTTGGTTTTAAGAGCGGAAAGCCAGAAGCCAAAGAAACATGAGGAAAAGCTCCTGGTCCGAAATCGAAAGGTCACCGGTCGGAAGAGACTCAACTCACATAGAGAGGGGGTTGTTGGTGCGCCTCCTTGGCAGGAGGGCCCACGTCTACCTCCAGGGGGGCAACGACGTGAATGATTTGGACATCGCGGAGCAGCCTGTCCACGACGTGGAGACATGTTCTGGTCGGAAAGAATCACGGCTGTCGGAGGGTGCCCACCCTGTGTGTTTCCCTTTTGTTTCTTTTACAGTACCCTCAAATTGGTGGTTTGGATTGGTGGTGGGGTTTCACATCTGCCTCTACACCAAGGGGTTCAAAAATCGCACATCCAAACCACCAATGTTACCTGAACAATTGCAGTGGCTTTCTTTGGCCTTCCATTCTTGAAATCATGGGGGCTGGGGAGGGAGGGGAGGGGGAGCCCAAATAAGCTATCAAGCCCTTAACAAGGCCTTATTTAGGGCTTATTTGGGCTCCCTCCCCCTCCCCTCCCTCCCCCCAGCTCCTCAAAGGGGTTGCCTTAACCCTCAACGCGGAAAGGGGGCTCCTTTGGTGTCCTATTCACCTGAAGATGTGCGCATCATATCCCGAGGCTCGGCTGCCCCGAGCAAGCCATCACCATGCTGCCCCGCAGATGGGTGCCATTGTTGGAGTACGCCCTGCAGAAGAGCAAGCGCCTTCGCACGCGAATGTTTTGACTCGGAATGGCAAGAGATGGGTGTAGCTCAAAATTAAACAGGGGTTACGCAGGTTTTGATGTTTCCACTTACCAGGGCAACCCATTTTGGTACCGTTTTTTTGAGCCACAGCCAGATCCCTCCCTGCAACGGGTCTGACAAGGGTCCCTAGTTGGTGTTATCAGGCACGCCCTTGTCCATGCCTGATTCTCCACGCAGGACATGCACTTGTGCCGCAGTGAAAGGTGTATCACATGTTTCACGCAGGTTGGGTGCATTTCGGAGGGGGTGATTTTTCTAAAGGTGATATGCACAGTCGGAGCCCGCACAAAACCATCGATCCCAGTCGCTTGGCTGACTGGCGGCTGACTGCCTGGGCGTTAAAAAAGAATGTAAGAACCCATTTCTTCATATCCATGGTTATTTGGTATCTATATGGGCATGTACGCAAAACCGGAGCAACTAAGTGTTCCAATTTCCACCGGGTGAATGCCACTGGAGGAGGACACCCAGCATGTCGCCATTGTGAATCCGGGGAGAGGTGTGCAATCTATATGCGCAAAAACAAGTTGTGGACACAGAGGAGCGCACAAGCAACTGTGTACAGATGCCAGGTATATATCTACTTTTAATATACATGTATATAAACATGTGCACATTCATACGGCTCTACGTACATAATATATATATCTATATATATATATATATTATACACACATGCATTAAAAAACAATAGCACATAGCGCGACATAACATAACACAAGCTGTCACAGCACAATTTATCCCAAAAAGGCAAATATAAGAAATATAATATCCATAATGTAGAATATGACAGAATATAGCCTAGTATAATGTAATCTAAAAGCAAAGTACACTTTTGTATGGAATTGAAGCTACTATTGTATATTGTATTGATATGCTACATCGAAAAATACTCTATGGATGCATATGCAGTCATACACATATATATATATACATATACAGTGCGCATACGTACACACATATCAGAGACGCTCGTGACCCAGCGCTCACTTCAAGGTCGCTGCAGGGCCGGAAGAATCCTTTCGACCTATTGGCGGCGGCCCACTGCCGGGTGCTGCAACTGACCGCCAAGCAGGAGACAGCTGGACATGGGTTTGCCCCAAATTTGGGACCAAGCGGTGGGTTTCCTGGTGGTTTGCCTTTAAAACAACCGAATGGTGAGCTGAAGCTTAAGAGTTGGTGGGTTTCCTGGTGGTTTACCTTTAAACAACCAAAGGGGTGCCAGAAAGAGAGGACCAGAAGCCCCGCAAGCGGTGGGTTTCTTGGTGGTTTGCCTCAAAACAACCGAATGGTGAGCTGAAGCTTAAGAGTGGGAACCTCACAAGTGGTTGGCCACCAAAGGGTCACACCCATATGGCTTTGCAAGAAAATGGAAGCCCAACAGCCCCCAAATCCACGTATATAACCACCTGATGTTGGAAACCCCATTTGCAGTCTATCATGTTTACTTGCCCGTTCGATCAGCACCTTTTTGAGTCGCATCACAGTTTGGCATTTGGCCTTCCCCAGAAGATAGTTCAGCTCCTTTCAGCACGGGCTGTTCCAAGGGCGTTTTCACATCACGACCAACTTGTAACCCTGCTGAACCCCAATCAACCCCCTTCACCCCCCTTAAGCCATTTTGACCCATCTTAACCCCCCGCAACTCCGTGTAGCCCGTACAGGGGGCTAATTACCCCGGAGAAATTTGCCCATTATTGTTGGTGTTCACTGTGTCTCTGGATCAATCTCAACCGGGAAGGAAGTGTCAAGTGATCGATGTGGAGGAAGTTCAGGATGTGTCCTTATTGAAGCAATATCACTTTGAATGTAAATGAGGGCATTCCCGTTTGGCGCAGTTTCTGGGTTCATGAGCGTAGTTGGTCGCTCGGTCCCTTGGCAGCTTTGGACTCCAGCAAGCATTGGGGTCTCCACCGTGAACCTGGTAGGCCTGGATGGATGGAAGGATGGAGCTATTGCGGCCGTCCCTCCTGCCATCGCGTCATCAGGACGACTCCGGTTGGAGTTCAACGCGCCGCTGCCGCATCTTTCGTGCAGTGCGGGGAAGGGCGGTGCAACACTCTAGTCATCCTTGAGATGCTACACCTCCCCACAGGCTCTTCCCGGCATGATCCCTCACGCCGGTACTAAGCCACAACCACACCCGTAAGGCAGGGAAGGGGGCAGGGTCCATCCAATATTTCAAAGCTACGCGGCGCGGCCTGGACGCAGCCAGTCCCGGAAGGGCTTCTTTGCTGCCGGTGTGTGTGTCTGTGTGCTGCATTGGCGCGGCACCGGCGCGACGCCGACCCCGAGAAGGCGCTTCTGGAGCGGGGCTCGGTTGGAGGGCTGCTAGCCCAGCAGGCGCAGCAGGCGCAGCAGGCGCAGCCGGCCCAGCAGCCTCCAGAAGCCCCGAACACAGCAGCCTCAGCTTGGTCGCTCCTCTTCCCAGACGATAGACGAGCCAACCATGGCCCGACTCCGCGCCTTGGCCCAGCGCTTGCAGCACGAGCGGAGAGATCGGGCTCAGCAGTTCGCCTCGCAACCGGAGACTGTTCTGCAGGAGGTTCTAGCGTGGCGACCCGAGGCAGCGCCTCCTTCTCATGCAGATGCAGCAGACTTCGCCGCTGCTGCGACATGTGGCTGCCCCGAGAGCGGTGGGTCCAGTTCAGGCAGCGCTGAGCGGTTGGAGGGGGGAGCATCCACACTAGTCCGCCAAGTTTTCCAAGATGCTGAAGTTCGTGAAAATCAACTCCTCCGGCAACTGGGTGATCTTCGAGGATGGCGAGGTCCATGATACCATGAACCGACCCAGGCGTAACCTAACACGGGTTTTCCACGTTTCTTGCCGATGAGAAAGGCAGCATTGTCCACCGTGGACTTTACACCAGCAAAACCTTTGGCAGCCGTTGTCACTTCTTCCTTCACGCAGACCTTTAACTTCTCCGCGCCTGTTGCGCTCTTCCGCGTCCACGGCAAGAAAAGTCCGTCGACGCGCTTGCAAGTTTGCAGGCTGGGCGGAGGCAGTGTGAAGGGCAAGTCCGGAGTCATACATGAGGACATGGGCCTGGCACTTGTTTGTCAGAGGCACCAACCGGTGGCTGGAGAATGTCCTGGCCTTCGTTGCGGGGGTCTCATGCATCTGGCGGTTCATTTTCTTCGCCTTTCCCCGCAAGTCCTCCAGCAGCGCGAACACACTGGTTGACAACCTTTGACATCTTTCCTCGTGACATTGAGCTAAAAGCAATGTTACATTCTTGGTGCAAGCGCAATCATCTCCGTTGTAGTCAGTCTAGGCTGCTGAGGGGTGTGGCGCCAGTCCTGCCATTTGTTTTGCTTTGGCTTGTTGGGCTGCGAGCTGAATGTAGGTCATGAGGGGAGCCTGCCAATCGGAATCACAGGTCCCACGCAGAAGCGTCTCATTGCTGATTCTCATGCGTCTCATGTAGAGGTCGGGGAAGTACGGTCATGAGGTGCCCTGATGCGCTTAAGAGTCTTCGCTGATCTCGAGCTGTTCGTGGCAAATGGTTAGAAGCTGATGCTGACCGGTGAGGGATGAGTTCTTGCTTGTTCACACAAGTCTTATTCGCCGCTTTGTTGGCGTCTCGTGTCGTGCTGCCGCGTGACAACAGCAAATATTCCTCTATCATCTCCTCCGCCACTGCAGTCGATCGCGACAGATGTCTATGGAAACTACAACTGTTGCGCATGGCGATCCATCCATGGTTGGTCATAACCAAGCCCATCGTCGATGGTGGCCATGGTTGGGTTGTTGAACTTGTTTCTGGCAGGAACTGGGATGGTGACGTTAATTCCTCTCGCCCATGGAACTGTCGTGTTTGGCGGGGGCTGATCCTTTTTTTCCAATCCTTTGTGACACTTGTGCTCATGAAGCTGCCTGCGCATGCCAAGCAATCAGGTGTTGGTCACACGCTATTGGGACCATCTGCCCCCTTTGCAAATCTTCTCCTTCACATTCTGCTGTCTCGAGGATGTCGGCAACATTTTGTCTTGCTTCTTTAATTGCTCGATGGTTTGATTCTTGACGGTTGTTGTGGTCACAATGACATGCTCTTGATACTGTTTTTTGAGCATCTCAGACCCGTAGTTCTCGGGCTGTCGCATTGCGCTAACCAAGCTTTCTGGTTGTTGGTTGGTTAGCCGCTCTGGCTACTCATGTATTGGGCAACAAGGTTGTCCTTGAGTGGAACGCGTCCCGTCGTCTGGCAACACATTGCCAAGTGGCTCAGATCCGCATAGGGTTTGTGACCTGGGCGGTCGGTTCTCCAGCTGCAGCGGATGGCTGAGGCTATGTGGCTTGTCTTGCAACTGATTCTCATGGGATTGTAGGCGCCAGGTTTTTCCGTGATGATTCGCGTGTCCAAATCAAAGCCCCAAACTTGGCAAAGAATGTGAAGCATTCGTGGTTGTTTCTCTGGTGGTTGAAGAAACTGAGAAGTCGATATAAACACATTCTCTTAGCTCCCTTCAAGGAAAAGTACTTGTTGAGCGTGTTCTTGAAATAGTTCACTCCTTCATTCGGACCTCTGAGCTGATCGTTGTCTCTCAATCTGTTCTTGAGGAGAGTCCCCCATATTTCTGGCCCCGCTGATCTGAATGTGGTCCAATCATCTATGAACAACTCATACCTGAGCCAAGCTGACACGTCCGTCGCGCAATGGCGGCAACTTGGCTGCTATTGACATCAACATCTTCCTCATGTCTGAAAAGCCTTGTCCGCTACCACAATTCTGGTCCGATCAATTCGGAACCAGCCAGGAACACCAGCCCCCTCAACCTCTGTGTCGTTTTTAGGAATCAGGCCCCCCCAAACTGGAAACCTTCAACACCAACCAGACGGGGCTGCCTGAGCCTCAAAAAAGACATATCCTTCCAAGTCTCTGCGAGGACCTGGGCGCCGCGCCGCCGGATGCGCAACTGCGGGAGGAGTACGCGGAGATGGCCACGGCGCTGAAGGAAACGACCAGCCAGACCTGTGCCAATTTTTTAGATTTCTTTGGGGTGGGGTTTTAGCCAGCAAAACGATTACAAAAACAAGCGGCAATTACCAGATTCCTTTTCTGATTGAGGAAGGTTAAGTGGACAAAGGCAGCCAAAAAAGGCGTTGTTTCTGTTCTACCGACTTCCCAGAAGCCAAGTAGCAAAACAAATGAACCACTGGCTTGGGGCCAGGAAACGAGCGGGGGGAGGGCAGGCGGCTGGTGTTGTGGTTTGCTGGGGGGCTGGGGCACGCAGGGAAGCAGACAAAGTGGAATGATTCATGACGCAGCCGTTGCTTTGTTTGATCGACAGGGTCTTTCAGAAGAAGAGATGTTCATGTCGAGGAGGATTTCCGGGAAGCGCGCCGCAACATCCTCGCAAAGTATGCCACTTGCAGTGTGACTTGGCCACACAGACTATCGGTCTCAGCCTGGATATGGAACGTATCAAGCAAGAATTGTTGGGGGAAGCTTGTTGGTTGTTGAAGGGAAGGACACCACCATTGAGCCAGCCAATGTATGCTGATGAAGCTCCCCTGCGCAAGCAGAGTTTTCCGGGACCCTTTTGAGGATGAGGCGAAGAAAGAAGCCGGCGAGCTCATTGCGAAAGGGGGCCGTCCCCCCTCTGGGATCCAGGAGGACGACGAGCTAGGCTGGGTTTTTTCTTTTCACGTTCTGCGAGGGTTTCCGGACCCATCTTCGGGCTTTTGCGAAGTTGTGAAGATGACACTCACGTTTGCTGCCCCGAGTCTTGGAGATCGAATTCTTACGTGTTTGGCCTTGGTCGGCCGAAACGTGTTCGCTTCCTGCATTTTGCATGATTTCGTGGCAAACTTCAGGGTTTGGCTGCCCAAACTGTTGTCAGGGGTTTTCGTGGACGAGACAGCGTGCTCCAGATGCTACAAGTGCGTGGAGGTTGCCTCATCCACCTTTGCGGTGCACAGGCTTGGCGGATCACTGATGGGCGTCTCTTTTTTTTGAGACTGACATATGGGTGTGGGTCAAAACCAATGGTACCATTTTGGGGTAGGTGACCAACCATTTTAGTCTGTTTATTGGGGATTTGGATGTTCACTGGAGGTACGGGATTTTGCCCCATGGAAATATGGGTGCGTCTTTTATCTGTTTGATTGATAGCCAGAAAGACTTGACTCAAGGATTTGTTTGGCTTGGTGTCTGGATGGCACCCAGCTGTCCATTCCTGATTCCCCCAACTATATGTAATTGCTAATAAAAAGGTTGGGGTAAGGAATGGCTCTGTCTCCACAATTAGGCGCCCTGCCAATTGGTAGGCTTCAGTTCGCTTCGACATGGGCCTACAGCTTAGCTTCCCCCTTTCCTGGCTCCAGCCGTGAGGTAGAGGCTGGTGGAGGATTGAGGATAAAGTTGCCATGGTCCCAAGACCTGCTTCTTACTGGCCATCAGTAGGGAACCTTTCCGGGTGTTCACAACTTTGCGGCACGACCCGCAGCTTTTCGAGGTGTTCAATGACTTACAACTGACTTGACAAAGGCATGTGTCAAAGGGTCCCCCCAAAATGGTGAAATGGTCCTTTTGCCTTCTCTTTGAATTTACATCAACCCCAAGAAGATGTGGTCACCTCCAAAAACCTCGAGCCAGACGAGTCGTGCAGAACTCTTGGGCTTGAGAAGCCGGCGCTTTCGCTTTCGGAAAATTGCGGCCAGGAGCCCTGAGCGAGGGGAGAAAGTCCATGCAGTGGCGCAGGAGTTCTTTTTTCTTTTTTTCTCCGTAAGACGGTGTCCACTACTCCCAAACCACTTCCCCGAGTGGTTAAATGGGGTTTACAACCACAAGAAAGGCCACTCTAATAAAGGGTATGTGCCCCATTTTTTCCTGGAGGTGGTGGTTTGAGGGTTCCTAAGAGCCAAAAGCTTTTGTACCGAATGCTTCGGCTCACTTCCTGAGTTCCGTTTCGGACTTTCGCCACCTTTTGGAACATTTGGTGGAAACTCAAGTTCACACTTTTTTTGGCCGTGATCCACTCAGCAAGTGAGACATGGGGAGTTCGAGATGAGGTCGAACTCATCGCAACTTGGGTTTGTCTCATGGCACCCCTCAGCGGATTTAGTTTCCCTTGTGCCCATGGAGCTATCCCAAGGGTAGCGCGCCCATTTTGGCGAGACTGGACACCTGAAATGGGAGATGCGCCCCCCTTCTCCTTTAGAGGTGACACAGACCCCATGCACAACATGCTCTCAGAGCGGACTTATGCCAAGGAGTGTGTTTACGCAAATCAACTGGACCCAGCGCCCTTGAGGTCATGAACGAAGCATTTGGCTTGTGTCGATCAACCAAGGCTAGGTCCCCCAGCAGTGCCATTTTACCCCTTTTTTTGGGGAGGGTTCCCCTACCAAAATAGTCT
>CAUJNA010002857.1:490000-567500 GCA_963377175.1 Effrenium voratum | reverse complement strand
ACCACCACCCCTCTGATGGAAACCCTCAACACCGCAAAACCCAACCCAAGCGGCTTCGGCCTCCAAGAAACAAATCCTCGGCCTCGCCGCCCCCGAGTTTTTGAGGACGCGGACGGGGACGGGTTCTTGTACTCCACCGAGCTGCGGGGCCTGGCGTCGGCCATGGGCTTCGAGGGCAGCGACTCCGAGTGGACCCAGGAAGACCTGAACCTACGTTCGTGTGTGTGTGTGTTGTGTGTGTGGGTGAAAAGAGAACAAGAGAAAGCTGGACAAAATGTTTGTACCACCGAAAATTGGTTCCGAAAGTTGCTTTTTGTGGGAGAGACATGAGGGCCTTGACGGACAATTTGTAATTTGTGATGTTTTTTTTCTGGGGCCAACCCGAGATTCGGGATGCCAAACAAACTCCCTTGGCGTCGGGATCGAGGAGTATGTCATGATCTGCACGGAGGTGGGCTGCGATCCAACCCAGGGCCTCGACTTCCGGGGCTTCTCTCGCATGGTGGATGACGAGGAGGCGGGCTCGCTCGCGTCCTCGCCTCTCGGGCGCGCGCCGTCTGCGAGTCTTCGGGTTAGCAACGCCCCTGAAGTCGACTTCGACCTTGGCCGCCTCGTGTTTTCTTCTTGTTTTCTTCCTTTTCTGAAGTTTGTTTTTGTTTCTTTCTTTCTGAGCAAGGCTTTGCCATGGATTGCAATGGTGCCACATTCACATTGGCTCCATGCAGATACGGCAAAGATACGGCCACGTTGCAATGAGCTCGAGGCCGGCTATTTGGAGGACGAAGAAATGGTCGACATCTTGCAAAGCCGCTGACGGCGTTGGGTTGCTGGCCCTGAGCTTGGCAATGTGTGACAAGTCGGACGCCTCGAAATGAGCAGCATTCAAAAGCAGCATGAATACGTCAGAGCTGTTGCCTGCAAGTTGCGGCACAACACGAAAACATGATACATGGTGATGGCTTCTTGTTTGGTTTCATGTTGGACTGAGATGGCCAACAAAGTGTTGCTATGGTCCTCGCTTTCACACATTTGCCAGCGGCATGGCAGGAAGGCAATCCGAGGTATGCGCTTTCGCTGGAGCTCCACGAGTGCGAGTTTCAGCGAGGAAAAAGGTCTCGCCTTCCGTGCCACGGAACACTTTCCGCAGCTAGGAGGGAGGTTTCACTAGAGCCAACTGGAAGGGAGGCGGCGAGGGGCCAGTGAAGCTTGGGAGTGGTGAAGAGAGAGATTGTACTTGCAGCTGTTTCCTCATGACCTCGGAGCACAGAGATCCAATGAAAGAACACACGTCAAAACTTGGTCCCTTGCGATTTTCAGATTTTGAGCGGTTTTTTTAGGGTTAGTGGGGGTTTCCATGTGACCCAGTAAAGTTAAGCATTTAGCAGGGGATCAGTTTGGACAGCCCAGAAAAAGTCAATCCCTGAAAGATCATCCTGGTAAATCTGCAGGGCTTTGCCCCCGAAGATCGCCCCGCGCCAGGCACTGCCGAAGGCTGGTGACGGGCATTGTTTTTTGCTGCGCGCGAGATATTGGGAGCCAGTTGAGATTTCACCGTCTTCAAGCTGGCATGACTTCGCACATATGCAAAAAGCTGCAGCTGTTTTTTTTTTTCAAATAACATGTGGTATCACTTGCGTTTCATTTTGTCCCATCACCATCAAGGGCTCGTCGGCCCATTTGGTTGCCCGGGACACCCGCAGTAAAATAACTACTCCTTTGGCAGACTCTCCCTGATCTCTCTGAAACTGTTTTGACATACCCCTTCTTTAGAGGACCCCAAAAAGGGCTGTGTGCTCCTTGTGGTTTCCCTTTAAAGCCACAAAAAAAGGTGCCCTCAAAAGAAAGACACCCCTGATGTTTCTTTTGAATGCGCAAATGTAGTTTAATTAGTTGTATTAATATTTTCCCATGGGCACTTGGTTTTGGGGGGGTGCCCCTTTTCTAGACCTAGCCAGGGCCATTAGCACATTGTGTCGGTCTGTTGTCTTGAGGCCACTGAAAGCGACCCCTGCTATCCCCGGAAAAAAAAGAAGAGATCAGATCCTTCCAAGAACCATCATCATCATCATCATCGTCATCATCGTCATCATCGTGTTTGGTCGGCAGTATCCGTGCTCCGGGATCCCTGCAGCGCAAACAAAAACGGATTTCCTCAGCTCGCTCGCACCGGAGATGTTTGGTTTCGAGACGTGAGAGCATTGCAGGCAAAGAGAGCGGCGCCGCTCCCGGCCGGCCTTCGGTTGAAGGGCAAAAGGGAAGCCACAAATTTGGGGGCCTTAAAACGCGCACTCAAATTGTCAGTTTCTTTGGAGGATCTTTTTTTGTAGGGACAATTTCGAGCCTCAACCCATGTCGCTTAGGTGAGAAGCCGCGGGCCTTGCCGGACTCGGGCGTGGCCACGGCGGAGTTTCCTTTGTCGACATCGGGGGCTCGCGTCTTGGGTTATCAAGGCGGTTGGTCGGTTTTAAAGGGAAACCATGGAAGGGCAACAGGCCGGGGCCTTTTTTTTGTGGGAGGGGAGGTCCCTAAAAAAATGACACACCCAGATCTCCACCTGTCTTTTTTGGAAGGCAGAGCTGCTTTCAGAGCTTGTACAGGCATGGAAAGGTTTGGAGCTATGCATTGCTTGTATGATATGCATGCACATATATATATATATATATTTATATGTATTTACATATATATATATATACTCACACATGGATTTGCATACACATGCATATGTATATATACATACATGTATAGTATATATATATATATATGTATATATCACAATATATATTCATCATGCATATATATATATATATTGTGTTGATACATGTGTATATATATATATATAATTGTACACATGCTGTAACATTCAGGCAACAATGTATATACATATATACACAAATCAGCCCCCTGTCCGGGATTTCCTTAGCAATGGCCTTGTGGCAGGCACATGAGCGCCGTTTGCCTAGCAAGGAAAACGTGAACGAGGAGCCGACAAGTCAGAGAGAGTCGATCGTCCCGGCTTCTGATTTTATGGTGTTTGTTGTTTTGGGTGGTTTCGCTTCTATGTTCTGTTTGTTGTGTTTTGTCGTGGTTTTGTTGTGTGTGTGTGTGTGTGTTTTCTTGTTTGCTTTGTGTATGTGTTTTCGATTTTGTTGGTTGTATTGTGTTTTGTCTTATGTTGTTCACGTTGTTTTTTGTTGTTTTTGTGGTTTTGTTTGTTAGACACTTTCCAGCAAACCCAGGGGGGTCTGAGCGGGGGCTGTCAACCATGCTGTGTTATTGTTTGTGTTTTGTTTGTATGTGATTTTCTTATGGTTTGTTGTTTTGTTGTATTTGCTTAAGTTGCTTATGTTGTTGTTTCGATTTTTTTTTGCATTGTGTGTTTTCGCGGTTTTCAAAACCACGCTGGGAGTAGTCACATAACTTACAGAGACGCGAGAGACCTTGGATAAGCGGTTTACTCAGCTTCCCTCTAGTTGGTGGTTTGGATTGCCCATATACCCTCCACAAGATACGGGGTTCGAAGTTCATATCCAATTCCCCCAATCCAGACCACCAAGCACAACACGACCGAAAGAACAACAAAACACAAATCCCCAAACCACAAATCCAATCCACTGACCACCAAGTAAGGGTGACCTGATTTCCACTGGATGTGCCCAATCCCTGCACAGGACATTGGCAACACCCAATTGCCTCAACCCGCAGGCGGGACGAACTGGGTTCATCGACGTCAGATCGATCACGGAAAATGGTCAAAGTTTTTTTTCGCAGCCGCCTGGCAACAGAGGCGTCCTTGTTGGCTGGAAATAGATGGGTTCCGCTGGTATAGATTGGTGCCCCATGACTGCCAGGGAACCCCTCTATTTGGCCGAAAGGTCACCTGTGCAGCTTACAAAGGCAGGACTGTAACGTGAGGGAAAAGGAGTGCAAGCCCATCGAGGCACGCAACTAGTTTTTCAAAGGGTCTTGGAGATGGAACTTGGGCAACATACTTTCAGCATCCCAAGAGCAAATAATTGTCAGAAAGATCCTTTGCACTTCCCAACATCCTATCATCATTACAAGTTTCTTCCCATCATCCAATCCCAGTCGCAGATGAATTGCAGAATGCCACACCAGCTAAAGCCTTTGGCAATTCCCTCAACAACCCCAGCATTGCATGCCTCGCAAGCCCTGCAGATCTGTGGCCCCCAGCACCTGCATCTTGTCCAGCATGGCCTCTGCATTTGATGCGTCGGGGTCCTGCATGTTCATGTGGCCGTGGGTCAAAACCAATGCTACCATTTTGGGGTAGGTGCACCACCCATTTTAGTCTATTTCAGTGGGTATTGGGATGTTCACTGGGGGCTCGGGGTTTTGACCCATGGCCATGTGGCAATTTCTGGGGGCGCTTGGGCCAAGGAAGGCCCTTTTGCAGGCGGTATCTCATCCACAGCTTCCACCTTGAACCAATCGCCCTGGCGTGACGTCTCTGCCTCAATCGCGGTTGAGGCACTTGCAATGGAAGTTCTGTTTGGGTCAAGCGCGCCTCCCGAATCTAAGAGTGGAGATCCGAGAAGGGATCCCTTCCCCCTTCAAGCTGGGGCGCGGCACTCCCAAAGAAAACAACTTGGCGGAGCCACAGTTTGCGCTTGGGGTCTTCGCAGCCTGTTGGAATATGGGGTTTGTCAGTCGCCCCGACTTTGTGAGATGGCCCAAGCCGGCTGTTGGTGAGCAGAACGATGCCTCAGTTTGGATTCGCACCTGCTTTTTGAAGGCTCTGAAGCTCTGAAGGGTTTTGGCCTTTAAGGCTTCTTTGGTTGGCTTGGGATTTTTTCTCTGTGCCATCTGGGTGCTTGGGCTCCATGCGCGAAATGCCGTTGTGCATGGAAGAAGCGCGCGGGAGACGTATCGCAGGCGCTTTCCGCAGGCGTTCATCTCAAGGGGCTGCCCTTAGTCTCTAGATTTGCCGGAAGATGTTTTTGCGCTCTCGCGGCCTGGCAGCAATTCCTCGAGATGGCAGACTATCAAAAGCCTCACATTCGCTGGTGGCTGAACCTTTTACTGGTTCCTGACACGCATAGAACATCGTGTGATGGCACTTTTGCAAGGATGTGCTGTTGAAACGACCCACACATTCACATCGCTTGCTGCATTGTGAGACTTCCTGGTGTCACCTGAGTCTGACAAGTCCGCTTTCATCGGTTTCCATCGGCTAGATCCATGTCGGCTGTTTCTGCCAGGCATTCTCCGGGCGTCCAGGACGCATTACGGTTTCAGGGTGTGAAGGAGCAGCCAGAGGGAATAGAGACGGAATTGGAGCCGAAGATTTGTGGATTCATTCCCCGGATTGAGGAAGTTGGAGGTCTTGGAGCAAGATGTTGAGAATCTTTTTGCTTGGGGAATGGAGAGGGTCATTGAAGTCGACGCAAACTGATACAATGTGGTCTGTATGAGGTGATGCACTTGCGTTTCAATGGGTGGCACGCGAGTCTGGTGCGAGAGACTGCCCTTCGAGAGATGGACCTTCAAGCCTATTCGGCGTGTTTTCTTCAAAGGTCGGACCCCCCCCAAAATGGCTTCGGTCTTTCTTTTGGTTCTGCTTCAAAACAGGGGAGTACCAACTCCAAAGAGAGAGAGATGCCCTACCGAAGCCCCCCAAATGGTGGTCTTCCTTTGGGTTTTCCTTGAAAGCCCACAAAACAGCTAGGGGGCCCTCCAAAGATCCATAGCCTAATGAAGCACTGCCCTCCGAACTGAGCCCAGAACCGAACCGAGGCCGGCGGCGGGGGCATCGCCGACAAGATGTTCCCCGGCTACAAGGCCCTTCGCTTCGCAGAACCGGCCGGTTGGAGACTTTCACCTATCGCGATAGGTGGGGAATGACAGCCGAGTCTGAACCGGATCCGAAAATTCTCGGAAAAAAAAAGGGAACCATGGGATGGAGGGTTTACAGTGTCAAAGTTTCGGCCGGGCTTCAAATGGCCAAAAAAGCCCAAAGCGTCCAACCTGGAGCGGAGTTCTGTGCATGGAACTCCTATTTGAGGGTGGTTTTTACTGCTGCGGTCAATGAGGTTGACGCCAAACGCTTGCCAATCGGAATTGCATCCCACAGTTCATACATTGTTGACATATATAGATTATCAATAAGGACGTCTTTTTCTTTCTTTTTGTTCAGAGTCCCATGTGTAAACCAGGGATTGGAGCCCACCTTTTGGTGGCTCCCCCCAACCCCTCACCCCCAACCCCAAGCCGACAGGACAAGGTCTGGGCGCGGCTGCCGCAGGGAGTCAAGGAGTACCAGGCCGGGAGGGCAAGCTTCAAGCGGCCGCGGCGGCCGTGTTTTTTTTTTTTTTTTCTCGGATGAAGCTTCTCCCTGGAGCCGCATGGGGAGGCCCTCGGACCTCGTTTTTGGGAGGCCTTTCTGGGTAATCGGCGGCGGGGGGGGGGGGTGGGTTGCGGTTTGGTGTCGTTTTTCGGGGGACCGTTCTTTCTTTCTTTCTTAAGCGTCGAGAAGTCTCTGCTAATGCCCTCGCGGAGCGGTCACTCCACCCTCTTGAATTCAGCAAAATCGATGGCCCCGTGGCCGCATTGGGGGACGCGCCCAAAACCGCTCTGCACCCGCCAGGTGAAGAGCGCCAACAACGCCTTCGAGAGCGGGCTGAAGCAGCACAAGACCTGGCAAGGCCGGGGTTTTTCAAGAGGCTTTGTCTCTGTATCGGCTTCTGATCTTTGGGTGCGTTGGTTTCTGGGCTTTTCTAGTTTTCCTTTTTTCTTTCCGGGGCTTTGGTGGGTTGTGCTGAGATTGGTCGTCTCTGAGTTTGGCTCTTTCTTTTGCCTGATGGAACTTTGCTGGATGGAGAGCCCGCGTGGGGAAGTCTTGGAGTCACAAAGGGAGAATCGAACCCCGAGAGACCCACTCATAGGATTCCCACCTCGGCTCCGATATTCTTGCCTTCCGTTCTTCCCCAGGGCATGATTGGGTTGTATCAAGTGTTACCCTCCCATCCGCAAACATGGAACCTCGCAAGGGGTCCTGGAAGACCATGTTCATTCACTACGGACCCCCTGCCTGGTAGGTTCCATGATAGTGGACCAGAGGGTGAGGGAGCCGAGGGCTGGGGATCGGAAAGAAGCCCTGCGACTTCTTAGCCATGAGGCGATGACAGGTGCCTATGACTAGAGGTAGACGGCCGCTTCTCGTGGTGGGGTTCGGTTCCTTCACGGTTCGGTTCGTTGCCGGTTCGATTCCTATGGTTCAGCTACTACGGTTCCCGGTTAGGTTTCTTAACGCCACCCTGCGTTGAATTCCATCTTGGTGAGTTCTGCAGAGGCTACCTCCTGGCTTGGAAGGACCGCGAGGGTGCTCGAGAGACAGGTTGACACCACATTTTGCGAGCTTTGTGCTGGATGTCATGTGCTTCGATCTTCAATCCACTGTGGATTTAAGCTTTGGACATGAACCTTGTGCCCGTGGACCCTTGGGGGTGGTTTCCTGCGTGGGTGACCGCATAGCCTTCACCAATTGAGCGGACGATGCTGCCGCATCGCTTCAGGTGGCTTACTATCAGCTGGTGCGAATGTTGCTTTTGGTATTCAAATGACATGGGAAAAGCGCGCGAGGACATGGAAGCCGGCTTTGCACCCTCGCAGAAGTACCGCAAGCAGGCCGTGGATTGGCGCAGGCGGGATTCATTCGGAAGGATCGCAGATCTCAAAGGCCTTGCACCCAAAATCACGGGTCACACATGAGGCAAATAGGTGGCATGGTTTTGTACAAAGAGTTTGCATGATTCCGGGTTTTGCGAGGCAGATGGAGCGTGGCACTATGCACTACGGACGATGGCCCAACTGACACGGTTGAAGATCGGCTTGGTTGGCTGAGTCTGAGATGGTATGCTCGATAGGAGATCCCAATGGTCAATTCGCCGTCCGAATGGCTGGTTTGGATTCGCAGGCTTTGAACCTCTGTTTCTTGTGGGTAAATGGGAAGCCGCCCCCAAGCTTCCAAACGACCAAACCAGCAAGCGGGGTTCTTGTGGGTAAAATGAGAGACGCTGCCCTCCCACCAAGCTTCCGAACCAGTTCGGGGAACGATGAAATGGCATGCGACGTTGATCTTGGCCAGGTATGAGGGCCCGAAGAACACGGACTACCGCCCAGGCAATACGCACGATCGCCTCACCGCCGACCCGCTGGGCGCCCCAGCGGGGCGCAGGGGTCTCTCTTCAGCCCGATTTCGCTGGGGTCTGGAAATGCCACCCATGGTCCCAGATGCTGCATCTCTCGCGCATTTTTGCGGGGAAAAAAGGCAGTCCGAAAGCCTCAAAGCCTCAAGAGGTACAGAGCATGGGACACCTGAGGGTTGGCTGATTTTCGCTACACCTTTCGTTGCTTCCCAACGGCACGAGATGGCCCGCAAGCCGAGCTCCGAGCTCCGAGCTCGGCAATTTGAGGCGCGCCCACTTCACGGAACCCGAGTGGGAGGAGCGCAAGCAGTATAGGCGCGGAGGTTGACCAGCTTCATGGAGCAGGTTTGGGTGTCTGTGTGTGTGTGTGGCTTACCCTTCTCTAAAGCTCGCTGGGTTGTTTGTGTGTGTGTGTGCGCCTTGTGTGAGTGTGTGAGTGTGTGAGTGTGTGCAGATCCCATTGCATGTGTTGTCAGTCCTTGAGCTAGCTAATCTGCACAAGTGGACGTGCGCGATCGTTTTCCTTGCGAAATCGAGTCGTCCCAATATACACTTACATTACAAGCCACTGTCTCAAAGCATCGTGGAATCAAACAAGCTGGGAAGCCGCACGTCTTGCAACTCGTTGTTCTCAGCGTATCAATACCTGATCCGGGTGTCCACATGCTTCGTGGGGTTTTCCATAGATTCAACATATGAAACCGAGGAAGATCTCAGGTTTTCTGGTTTCCTCGTCCCGAAAAATGCCGCGTGTCTGGTGTTTGGTGCTCGCTTTCGGAGGTCCTGGGACCTCATGAAGTTCGGGTATGGCCTGCTGGCGATCTTCCTGGGCTACCGTGTGACCAACGAGTGGCCTGTGGTCTGGTGCGAGGAGTGCGACACCGCAAAACCCCTGGAAACGCTAAACCGCAGGCCCAGCAAGCGGAATGGGGGAAGGAATTTTGGTGATGCGTGGTTTTTCTTGAGCCGTTTTTGGGGGTAGCTTGAAGGGAAAGTGGAAGGAACACGGGGGCCGTTTTGGTGGTCCCCCTATCTGGAGACATACCCCGGTACCCCGAGACGTGTCTCATTTTGCTGGGGGGGGCAGGTGGGCGACGGAGAGTTTTTTGCCTCGAGGGCACACAAGTCCGTCAGGCTGCTTCAAGGAATCCAAGCGGTGGCTTGGATTTGGTGTTTCATTGTGGAAACGCGACAAACCACACCAAACGCTTAGGGACACACACACACACAAATACAATGCTTAAAATACCCACTTGACAACAAATGTGCTGCTTGATATCGTCAGTTCGACCATGGCATGTCAAACGTCGAAATTTCCAGCAGGCGACCACTCAAATCGGCAGGGAATCCAGGGGGGACTCGCTGGGAAGGCGTGAATTCTGACCGTGGCTTGGGCTTCAGGAGAAGGCTGAGTGAGCACTTCCTTGGCATCTTGCGTTTGACTCGGCAGTCTCAAAACAAAGGCACCCAAAGACTGAAAGGATCCATTGGCAGATAATCCGAGTTGTCCTGTGAGCGATGGACATGGTTGAGAAGCTTCGTCAGAGGGTGCCACACCGGGATTCCGCGGAAGGATTATTTCAGGGCGCGGCAGCCCGCAAAGGCATCCGCGGAAGATGTTGCGAGATGTGATGCCGCGGAAGGCCGCGGAAGCTGCGCGTTTGTTGCCAGAAGCAGGCCCAACAATTTGTACTTGTCCTTTCTCCGAAGTTTCTGACCAGCTGCGCAACGAAGAAGGCAGAATACTCCCCAATGTTTTGTTCTTTCGGCAGCGCAGCGCAGCTTTTTGTCGATTCGGCGTGTGGAAAATGGCCTGTGCGGTCCGGGTGCGGTTTAGCTTCCAAGCCACTTCCCCGTCTTCCCCCTGCAAAGCCCCGAGTTTTATCTAGCGAGGAGCACTCAACCGACCATAGGCGTGGCTGACATGCTGTGGAACTCTTCCCGATCCCCGCCGTGATTCTCTTGTACTGTGCATTTCAAGCAAAAATGGAATAAATTAGTATGAGTCATTTCGCCTGGCTAGCCGTCTTGGGTTTAAATGGATGCTGCCTGATTCCGGACTCCTTTGTGGCAGCATGTTGATTGTTGCAACATGGCTACCCAGCTCGGCCATTGCAAGCAGAACCGGGGAGCATGAGATGCGCGCATCGGGCTAGCAGTTGCCTGCCTTGGCCTTTGGACCTTTTAAATTTGCCAGTCTTGGTCGCTTTTTGGTGGCAAGAAGCATGAAGTTGCAAGCATATTTCGGCCACTGTTGCATGCTCCCGCTGCGAGGTCAAAAACCAGACCCCATTTCGGAATTTCGGTGCTGAAACCGAGGCCAAAGGAGAAACCCCCCAGTTCCCCCAGTTTTTCGGCCAGACACCTTGGACTCCGAACGTGACATCGGGCCCATTGCTTGGCTTTTTGGGGTTTGTTGCTCCCGCAACTGAGGAGCCGAAGCGGGATGGCCATAGCCCCAAAGTGGGATTCGAGTGCTCGGGTTGGATTCGAGGATGGCATTGGATTCGGAGCCGATTCGCCCCAGATTTTACCCAAGGGTTTCAGATGAGTCCACCTGTTTTGTTTTTGGGATGAACGAGGGGTTCTGGCCATTCTCAGGGGCAAGAGCCGTGCGTTTTTCTTTTCTTTTTGTTTTATTATTAATATTTATGGCGATCGTTCAAGAAAGGTGAGTGTCATGTTCGGCATATTTCTGGCAGAGGTTATTGGTTGAACTGGAATGTGCGCAAAGCACGGGAAGGGATGGGGCAAAGAAACGAGAACATGACATCGCCAACTGAGCTCCGTTTTTGACGGTGCCTGATGGATTGCGGAATGGTCCCAAGCCAAAGCGTTTTGCCGAGCGGTCTTTGCTTCCCTTGCGATGTTTGGGTGTCCGACTTTTTTTTCCCTCACGAGTTGGGTAGGATCAACCCGAGCTAAGAGTTCCATAGAGGCATGTACTTCTGACAATTGGGTCTGTCTTTCTTTGAGGGTACCCTTCTTTGGTGGTCTTTAAGGGAGAACCAAAAAGAAGAAAACATGCATTGGGGGTGTCCCCAGAAAAAAGACAGGCTCAAAGCTATGTCCAAAGGATCCATCCCCTCCGATGCGACCCTGGGGTTTTGGGTGGACCGCGCGCAGATCGCGGCCACGAGAGGCGCTTTCGCGCCTTCGCCGGATTCGCGGGAGCCGCGGGTTCGGGTGGACCGGTGGACCTCGAAAATGGGCCGGCGGGGCTTTCGGTTTGCCTGAAATCCATAAAGGAAGAGTACCCCCCCCAAAATCAGGCATTTTTTTTTGGGGGGGAAATTGGCCTCATCCAAATTGGTTGACCAGCAATCGTCCCCAAACCCGAGATTTTCAAAAAGTGATGGGAAGCGTCACCACACAGACTGGAAGCCTGTAGCCCAAGCGACTCATGAGGGGATCAATCTGCCGAGGGAGGAATTGGACCCGCTTTCTCTGCTCGCAGTCAGCGCAGGAGCGCAGCAGCTCTTTTGCGCCATAGCTCAACATGCACTCATGGCCACGTGCGAGAGGGATATCAGGAGCATGGCATGATCTATGATCTATGAGACTTTCAGTCAGTCTTATCTGGCTGAACACTACAAATCGGCCATAGACAGGGAACATCTTCCGCCGATCTGATAGGTATTACAGCAGCAGAGAGAGACATTTCGTGCTTCCCGGGCGCGCTTGATCTCGCGCCATGACGCGCCGGGTCCGGGTCCCGAGACCTGAATTTGACAACCATCACAACAGATTAAAGTCTTGAGGCTCAAAGGCTGTTGTTGTTTTTTTGCGGGGCATGGCTTACCGGGTCTCCAAATTGTACCGGGACCCACACAATTTCAAGTTAGTGGAAAGGCTACTGCCAACCAACATTATGGGATGATTTTTTTTTTGCTAGTTTGAGTGTCCAGGTAGATTCTATGGCCTTCCAATTTGAACGTTCTCGTGCCGCAGCCCCCGGCACTTGGCCCCGGGTTGAGAAGGCCAACCAGGTATGTGATTTTGGGAATTCGGGATATGTAAGTGGGAGCTTGGGTGGGGGGAAAACGAAGGTGCTGCCCATCTTGCAACACTCTGCTCAAGACTGTTTTCGGGCCATCTTCAGAAAGGGTCAGTTGAACTGAGTAACGCCGAACACATTTTTTGTCCTTAAGGTGAGAAATGTAGATACCAGCGACTGGGACGATGGCTGGGACGACAGCTCTTGGGGCGGCGGCTGGGGAGGCGGGGGTGTTGCCTTGAGCAGATGTCAAGACTTGCCTTTGAGGAGACTTGAGCAGATCTCGCGTGACCTATTTCCTCGATGTGTTTTTTTCATTGCCCAGTTTGCCGGATGGCCAGATCGACCCCCTGGAAAGAAATCAGCACATGTCTTTCCTAGCCAAGCTCTCGGACTTTCGAAGAAGGTGCCGTGAGTGAGTCAAGCGCCATCTCGTGTGCAGGCGGTTGGGATGAGGCCCGCTTTGGACTGGACATGCTGCAGCAGCCCACATCCAGGAATCAAAGGGGTTACATGGATCCCATTCCAACTGTATCCCAAGATCTGGGGGTTGACCAACATGTCCTTTGCATGGGCCAATCAGTAGGGAGAACCACCAAAAAGACCGCCTGTGCCATGTCGGGAAAGTTTTTGTTTTTTTTGGGGGGGGGAGTATTTCCTAGTTGAAAAAAACACATGCTCATTTGGCGCAGAAATTTTGATCCACCCACCCACGCTTCCACGTCCAGAGTCGCCAGGGCTATGTGAAGGCCAAGGCCAAGCCGAAGGCTGCCCCGAAAACCATCCCCGGCATGGCGCCGGCCAAGGCGAGCGGATCCGTGGGGAATCTGGGGGGGGGGGGGGGGGGGCGGGGGCGGGGGCATAGGTATTGACCCCTAGTTAAATCAACTGGGGTTGATTAATAGGTGGATGGTGGGTGAGCGGATCCGTTCAGATTAGGGGGTGTTCCCCTCCAAAAGTGGTCTGATCCCCCCCAAACCTAGGGACACCCCCCTAATAAACAGGTTGGTTGATTCGTCCGGGGTCCACATCAGGTGTCCGCATCGGGATCCTACCCGAATCCATCAGGCCAAGTCCTCCGCGAAGTCGGCCCCCAAGGCAGAGGCTGGACGCCCTCGTCGCGGAGGGGGGCGGGGACCCTTTCCATCAATGGGACGCCTCTCACAAATGAGTGCACATGGCAGTGACTCTTTTTTTGTTGAGAGGGGGGGGGAAGCCTCTTACCATCACAAGTGAGACCACGTGGCAGTTGTTTTTTGTGTGGGGGGGGGGGGGGGCGGAGGAGACCTGTTACAAACGGTTGGTGGGCATAAATCATGCCCTCTTTGGGCTCGCACTCTGCAGATCGGCGGGTCGGCATTTCAACCGAGTCGTCTCGGAGCAGAACCGGCTCCATGTTGATAACGGCCGCTGCCGAAGTCAGCCTCCCTAATCTTCCAACCCTGGGCGAGAGGTACACTGATCCGTGACTTTAACGTTGGCGTTGCCCATGGCTAGTGGTTGGACCTACAAGCTTTCTTCCAAGCCGTGCGTCTAGATACAGGGGTTTCAGCAGAGGGATGGACGGATGCCTGAGATCGCCAAGCATTGTAAGGATCATCCACAAAGTACTTGGCTTCGTCTCAAATTTGGAGGACGCCTCCAAAATGGTTGGTTTTTTTCTTCCTTCCAGCCAAGGGTTTCCTCAAAAAAACAAAAACAGCCCTGAAGTGTTTTCCAGAAAGTGGGCAGGCGAAGCCGGAGGCCAAAGCGAAGGCAGACGCGGCAGAAGGGTCGGAGAGAGAATGCGTTCGCTTCGTTTGGTCTCCACTGGACAGGGAAGGCTGCCGGGAAAGGGCCATATGGCAATGGACTCTAGCAGGACCTCAAATGGCTGGTGGACGCTCATATCCGCCGAATCCCGATGTCCCACCATTTCGGGCCCCAATTTCACATCATAGCCGTATGGAGGTTTACTCGCATGGTTTCAGAACCGAGCCTTTCGGGTTTTCAGGAACAGCACGCGTGCCACAGCCTCAACTCATTTGAGCCTTGCCAGGAGAAGGTTGAGTCGCCAGAGGCTTGCAGCTGGCACTTCTGGAGTTGCCAACAGAACGAGAAGCGTCGTGGCGTTGGGTCGATCCTTTCGTTTGGCACTCGTTCAGGAGGCGCCAGAGCTTCCTCCGGAGACTGCTGATAGCTCAGATCCGCTGGGATTACTTTGGTGCATTTGCTTGGATGTTAGGGCTTTCACTTTTGGCCAACGAAGGGGTTTTCCATTAAACCACTAAAAGTTAAACTTTTTAGCAGGGGAGCAGAAAGCAACCGAGATTAGAGGGTGCCACTGGAGGAGTCTTTTACAATTTCAGACTCTCCGCCATTGACTCAGAGGCCCCGCAAGATGACCGTCCGACCATCAGCCTGGTGGTCGTCGGTCATGTTGATGCAGGGTCTTGCTGGCACGTTCACCACGTGACGTGTGAATGTGCAGAGACAGAGAGAGAGGGAGACAGAGAGAGAGAGAGAGAGAGAGAGACAGAGAAAGAGAGAGAGAGAGATGTGCTGCGGCGCATTCCTTCCCCCAGACTAACATGGAAGCTCCCAGGACCCCTTTGGAAGACTTGGTTCCATTTACAGAGGCCTTGTGGGAGCTTCCATGTTAGTCTGAGGGAGTGTTGCTTCTGGAGAAAGCTCAGTCAGCCGGTCTGGCTTCAGCGCAGAATCAGTCGCGGGAGACATGGAATTTATCCCCAGAAACACGAGATTCGTCTTCCAGAGGGCGCCACGAGCGAGCGTTCAAGCGTGTCCCCCCACGTCATTGTGCTACCTGATCTTAACCATGCCACGACTTCACGACTCATGGCGTTTCGACAGCATGGATACTTGCGCCTGAAGCAGCCTTTTTTTCGCCTTGGGTGCAACTCACTTCTTCCAAGGTTCTTCCTTTCCCAAACAAAACGCGGGGGGGGGGCTCTAGACGGCTCCTTTCATCCCCCCAAACCGAGCCACCGGGCCACGCGCCGACTCGCCGCGACGCGTTCCGCGCGCCGATGGATTGGCCCCTGAGCTCCGCGGAGAAGCGGGGCCGCGCCTTCGAGCTCTACCAGCGCGAGGCGACTCGGGGCGAATCGAAGGGCTGGCTCCAGGCCATCCGGTTGGTTCAACTTAGCTTTGTATGATCATTTTTGGTTGAGTGGTTGAGTTTTTTTTTTGTTGAGTTTTTTTTGAGTTTTTTGAGTGGTTGAGTGGTTGAGTGGTTGAGTTTTTTGAGTTTTTTTTGAGTTTGTTGAGTGGTTGAGTGGTTGAGTGGTTGAGTTTTTGTGTGTTTTTTTGAGTTTTTTGAGTGTTTGAGTGGTTGAGTCTTTTGAGTGGTTGAGTTGTTTGAGTGGTTGAGTTTTTTGAGTGGTTGAGTTTGTTGAGTGGTTGAGTTTGTTGGTTGGTTGAGTGGTTGAGTTTTTTGTTTTTTTTTGAGTTTTTTTTGAGTGTTTGAGTGGTTGAGTTTTTTGAGTGGTTGAGTTGTTTGAGTGGTTGAGTTGTTTGAGTGGTTGAGTGGTTGAGTGGCTGAGTTTTTTGAGTGGTTGAGTTGTTTGAGTGGTTGAGTTTTTTGAGTGGTTGAGTGGCTGAGTTTTTTGAGTGGTTGAGTGGTTGAGTGGGTTGAGTTTTTTGAGTGGTTGAGTGTTTGAGTGGTTGAGTGGTTGAGTTTTTTGAGTGGTTGAGTGGTTGAGTGTTTGAGTAGTTGAGTGGTTGAGTGGTTGAGTTTTTTGAGTGGTTGAGTGGTTGAGTGGTTGGGTGTGCATTTGACCCACGCAGAGTTTTCGACTTTGTAAGCAGGGAGGGATCTCAGGGCCCAGGAACAAACAACAATCAAAGTCTGATTGTCCTTTGATTAAAGAATCGTTTGGCATTTTCTTTTTTGAGGGTCTGTAACAGAGCCGCGGCGGACATGCGTTGCATCCCACGTCACATACCTGTGACAAGCACTGCTGGCGCGTTACACCCCCTCGTTACATACCTTCGTTATATACCTCACGTGAACGAAACGGCCTTGCTGGTTGCATGCGCCTCGTTACTAAGATACCCCGATGCCTGCTCGGACTCTTAGTGAATTCCGATGGGTGTTTGCAGAAAACACTTTTTGCAGAGCATGCTCTTGCTGAAGAGTCAACTTGCAGAGAGCTTGCCATTCAAAAGAAAAGTCGGAACTGACTTGGCCGGGAGGGGCCGGAAGAACGAATGCTTCGCCACACGCCTGGTTACATACAGACCCAACCTCAGCTTGAGCTGGGCTTGTCAGGCACTGTTGTGTTTTCCGGTTATCAGCTGCGTAACATGGACTCCCCGTTACATACCTCCGTATACAGATTCGTGCCACGTCGGGCGTCACATACCCTCAAAAAGTCATAATCGAAAAACGTATACGTCATAGCCATTTGAGGCTCCGCGCGCGCATTTGGGTGGCTGAACGCTGTCCAGCGCGCATGATTGTAGAGGAAACGGCAAGCTTCAATTGCCCCCCCCTGAGGTTACAGCCGTGGAGGTCTCGCTGCAGGCGGTCGCGTCCGGCGGGCTGCGTTGGTAACAGGGCGCTTAGACTTGACTTCTGTTGACCCGGTGTGCCAGATGGAAACCCCTCCGACGCCTGGGTGTGTGGCCTGCGTGATTCGCGTTTGCCTTTCTTTTGAAGGGTGAAAGTGGAGGTCCCTGAAATGCCGGACAATGTTTCCAACTAGGCAGCGGTTCCATTGCCCTCCCCGCAATGGGGAATGGAGGCAGTGGAGCGCGAACTCCAGAAACTCCGGCAGCGCGATGTGGCTTGGGACCTCAGCATTGCCAATTAACTGCCGGGGTCTTGGGTTTCCGCATTCAACTACTGGTTGCTTCCCTTGGAACGGAACGTCCAGATGCCGCAATGTTTTTCTTTTTGGGCGGCTTGCTTCTGCCTTCGCCCAAGATTTAAATGGCGTGGCCCCTGCCCCCTTGCCCCCGTGGAGGGATTGCTTCTTAGTGGCATGGCCAACGCCCAGGCCACACCATGTCGGAGGAGTGAGGCATCCGGAGCCTGTGCAGCTAAACACATGGTTGTGGTTGTGAAAAATAGGGCTGCGGCCCAAACCCTGTTGGTTTAATTCTGACCCAAGGCCGCATTGGGAAGCTTGTTTGACTGCTCAGGCGCCCAAACCAGGGTCTCCTACTGCTTCATGTGGCCTCAGCTAGGGCTTTAGTTTTGGCACAACCCCGCTGTTGGGAGCCGACCAGGTGATTGAACATCACACATGCAATACGTTGAACGGTTTTGGAGGGACGACATGGTTGGACCTCCCTGCAAAGTGGCCAAGCGTGAAACCTTGGTGTCCACCACGGAACCCCCTTTGGACCCATTAAACATTCACATTTGGTGACCCATGTTCAATCGGCCCCTTAAAAGGAATGGACCCATTTAATCGCAGCATGTGAATTCCTTTGGGAGCTCGGTCTGTTGAAAGGCCCATCAATATGCCGCAGGTGCGGCAGCTGGAGCCACACCTCCCAGAGGTGTGGTCATGGCTTCCACATGCGTTTTTCACTCTTTCACTCACCCGCCATCAGAACACCCTGGGCTTAACTACACCCTAAGCATAAGCCCTCTTATATGCTAGTCTGGACAAAGCCCAAATAGCCTGCAGCATGCCTTTTGCTGAACAGAATAGCCGCAGCGTCATCCAAGTACAAAGCAAGCCAGGCAAGAGCGTGATGCCTTTGGCACTTTGCAGCCGTAGGTGTCCTTTTTATAGGATACTTTTGGCTAGACATTGGAACCCCAGCCATTTTTCCACAAGGTCGCCTATGTTTGCAGCTCCATGGTTTTCACGGTACTCTGCTTCGCTCAGGAGGACATCTGCAGTATATCGTTCCAGCTTTTTCCACGCAAAGCCCGCGGCCTCACATCTGCAGCCCAATTTCTTCGCTTGCTGTGAGCCTCGCAGGCCCCGATCGTCACACCACGCCGGCGCTGGTCTCGCGGCAGGCCGCATACTCATGGGGGAGAATTCTCAGGTGAAATGGGCGACGAGTTGGACTCAAGTCGTGTGCAAACGTGAGGTGCTGCAAAAAACATGGTCGCTGCACTACCTCCCGCGAGTGAAAGATTCAGCTCAACCTTTGCGCTCCAGCTTCCGGATGCTTCCTTTTTTTTTGTTGGCGAAGTCGTGGATTTCATGTTGAACGCTCAGGGCTGAGGAGACGAAGAGGCCGGGATGGGGTCGTTTTGCCCGAGTTTGTCTGGAGGCTCTTTTGCGAGAACCCTGGATTTGCCCGGATGTCGGACATACCCGCGTTTTTTTCTCCATGGGAATTCGTGAGAGGCCCCATGTCGAGGCGGACAGGCCGGGGAGCTTGGAGTTCTGGGGGCATCACAGGTTGAAACCGTAGCTCTGGCTGTCATTTGAAAAACCTGGACTGCAACCCCTGGGGGTGCAACAAACTGGGCCAATTTCCGGTTACCATAGAGGTCGTGGATTGAGAGCGCATTGATCAGATAGAAGTTCAGAGGTACGGGCAAACTCTAGCGACCTCAGAAAGTGATGTGCGACCCCAATCAAGATGAAGTTCAAGGGCAATCATAACAGCCCCAGCTGCTTTGTGCCATGTCCAAAATTCCATTTGTACTGTCCAAAAAAGCAGTGGCGGGGGGGGGGGGGGGGTGCTGGCAAATGGCTGGCGTCCTTTTTCCCTTTCAACACGAATCCATGGGGCAACACATGGGTGCTCAAAATACAAGAGCCTGGGTTACACAGGCTTTAGGCTTTGTGTCCATTTGGGTAGGGGTCAAAATTATATCCCACCAGGATGGGTCTACCGCAGGTGAAATCGTCCTATTTCCATGAACCTCGATCGGGCTTGCGCCAATTTAAGGGGTGACCCGATTTCTTGACAACAACAAAGCAGAGCCGGACGCCTTGGTTTTCCTTTAAGCCAACCCCAAGCAACGGTCCACTTCCACGAGCCACAGCCACCCCGCATTCGCCTTCCGCGAGCCACGAGGCGAGAGGAGCCACGGCTCACCCGAGCTGCGTCCTGGGACACAGGTGCCACTGGCGAGTCTGTGCTGCCACCTACGCGTGTTTTCCATGCGGACAGGTGGGGCGGTCCATTGGTATGTGAAGAGAAACCGCTGTGTTTTGACCGGGGTCTGGAGTATTTCTTCAACGTTTGATGGGGGACAATCAATTCCTGATGTCAATCCAGAGTCTTGGCCGGATTTCTAATTTTGGTTGTTGCAAGGTGTTTCTCGGCCTTTGTTGGTTTTGACCCTGGTTGCGGGCCTTGGTCTTCGTTTGGTGTCACAGTGACTCCACTAGTCTGGTCGGGGTTGGTTTTGACCACCTTGGTTTCCTTTGCTCAAGCGCCTGAGAATTGGGTGTTCGCGCTTTTGGGGCAGCAGCGCCAATTTCCAAACTCTGAGCCAGAGGTGTGGTAAGTTGTCAAAAATGTGTTCGAGGAAAGTCTGAAGGTCACCAAACCTTGATTTACCTCGTGCTGTGCCTTTAGATGTAGTACATCTAGCTGCCTGCATAAAATTAGCAAACTAAAGAAAAGTCTCTTGCAAACTTGCCGTGTTTCGATCCTATCTCCTCCGCTCTCGACACAGTCTACTACCAACTGAGCTCAATCAAGGTTTGGTGACCTGCAGATTTTCTGGTCAGTTTCAGTGGGGAGTTGCTTTTTGATTCTTGGAGCGTTTGAGAGTCTCAAATGATTTATGTATGGACCATTTGAGGGTCTAATGTCCTGCTTCATAAATATATTAACACACTGACGGACCGTATATTATACATACATATAAACATACTTATAGACGACGAAACAAATAGGCATGAAGTGTATACTCATGTGTACATGTACATGCACATACATACATTGCACTTAGGCGTATATGCAGTCATGTGTGCACGTAAGTATGAATGTTGGTTGCTCATCCAGGGCTGTTAATGTGTTCAGTATTCTTTCATGTGGGCCAACACTTGCACGCAGCTCTGCTTGTGTCATCAACTGTGGCATGATCCATTGCTCGGACAGCTTTGGCACTATCCCGTTTTCCAAGAAGCAGATTTCAGGGTCGTAGTTGCTCGCTCACTCAAAACATGTCAGAATGTGTCAGAATACTGTCCGCGTCGCACGGACAAGCAACATGCCTTTGGGAAGCAAGACTATGGTTGTCATTTTTTTACCACCACTTGTGAGAACAAGTCCTTGAACGTCAGGCTTCATGTTGGTTGGTTGGTAAGTTTGTTTGTGTGTTTAGTTGCTTCATTGCTTGGTGGCTTGCTTGCTTGGTGGCTTGCTTGCTTGCTTGCTTGCTTGCTTGCTTGCTTGCTTGCTTGGCTTTGCTTGCTTGGCTTGGCTTGGCTTGGCTTGGCTTGGCTTGCTTTGCTTTGCTTTGCTTTGCTTTGCTTTGCTTTGCTTTGCTTTGCTTTGCTTCGCCTGCATTCGCTTCGCTTCGACTCGCTTTGCTTTGCTTTGCTTTGCTTTGCTTTGCTTTGCTTTGCTTTGCTTTGCTTTGCTTTGCTTTGCTTTGCTTTGCTTTGCTTTGCTTTGCTTTGCTTCGCCTGCATTCGCTTCGCTTCGACTTTTGCTTTGCTTTGCTTTGCTTTGCTTTGCTTTGCTTTGCTTTGCTTTGCTTTGCTTTGCTTTGCTTTGCTTTGCTTTGCTTTGCTTTGCTTTGGCTTGCTTGCTTGCTTGCTTGCTTGCTTGCTTGCTTGCTTGCTTGCTTGCTTGCTTGCTTGTTTTTGTTGTTTGTTTTGTTTGGCTTTGTTTGGTTTTGGTTCGCTTTTGCAGGCCGAGGGAACGCCGCGCGCCGGGTGCCGCTGCTGTCTTTGGAGCAGTTCCTAGGCCAGAGACCGAGTCCGTCTGGCGATTCGTTGGGGCGATCCCAGGGTTCCTCGGTGTCCTTGTTGGTGCTTGGCAACTTTCAACCATGGACCTCGTGTTCTTTGGAGTCACCCTCAAAAAAGGAAAGGGTGTCCTTTGGTTTCCCATTCAAACCGAGACCGGAAAGGGTGCAGGAGCCTCAAAACGGTTCCCCTCACGTTCTTTGGAGCCTTCAAATCAGGGAGGTCGCGGGCAGCTTGGGGGACTGTTGGACTCCGATCGATGGCCCAATGTTAGATGAACCAATTGCCCAAAACCAGGAATCGCCAGAAGGACGATCTTTCCGTTTTGAGGGTTCCCTTGGGTTCCGAGTCGGAAGCCATGCCGCGCTTTCGCTTTCCAGGACAAGAGGTGCCGAACTTCCCCTTCGCCTGAGTCTCTCGAGCGCCTAACCGGATTAAAGTGAAGCCCGACATGTGCCATGGACAAAAGACCCGGTTACTTGGGGTTAACGGTGGTCATCCACCTGGTAGTATAGGAGTTTTGGCCATAGGCCAAGGAGTTTTGACCATGGCGCACATGTGCAAAGCTAAGCATTTGAGGTCGGGATCTGAACCGCGGAAATTAAAATCTGGTCACTGCGGTGGCTTGCATGCTCGCTTCTGATTGAGTGCGCCGTTTGCACCGAGCGGCAATGTGTTTGGCAAAGTTAGCCACCAGTTAGATAGAGAGATCAGAAATGAGATGCGGGTGTGGCTCAAAATCAAAAGAGCTAGGGTTTTACAGGTCTTGGTCTCTGTTTCCATTTGCCAATTGGACATGTTGGGTGTTTTTTTTTTGAGCCACAGGCATGCTTCTCAGTTGCCAGTTGTAATTCCCGGACTTCTTGATAGCTGAAGTTAGCATCGGTAGCACTAAGAAAGCCTGGGGCAGAGATGGATGAGTTTCATTTGTGTTTTTTTTGCAAGCCCCGGTGGTGCTGGTTTTGCCACAGTGTGAAGGTGAAACCTGGCCAACGTACCCATCTTGTTACAAATCGTGCATCTTGCGTCAAGCTGAAAAGGCACGGCAAGCAGAGTCTGCCGACCAAGCACAATCTTGGTGGAAGCTAGTGCATAACCACGACACACAAAGCATGGCTGTTGAGGTTGAGAGGGGCCCGTTGTCGAGGTGATTGTGTTTTTTGTCGTGGTTCTTGTGCACGCCCGTTGTCGTGGTTACCCCGGAGTCTCAATATTGGTGTATCCGAGTTGAAGCATGGCTTTGTTCTCTGGCGGTTCTTTTGTCGCATCCCGGCGCCAGGAAATCCACCCTCATGGGCCACTTGCTTTGCCTTGTGGGCGAAGTATCGCCGGGGCCCGCAGCAATGCCAGACATGCGGCTGTGGCTCAAAAGCATGTACCTAAATAGGTTCCTTGGATAATGGAGCCGAACACTAAAACCTGCGTAAACCTCCGTTTCGCGCCCATGAGTGAAACTGCGAGGTCGAAACAGCTTCACAAGTTCGAGAAGGAGTCGAAGGAGCTGGGAAAGGCAGGCTGAAGGAGTTTCAGCGCGTCGCTTGCTGAAAGATCGGGTCTTGCCAGGCATCTTTCTTCTATGCCTGGGTGTTGGATGAAGGAGATGACGAACGCTCGCAGCTGCCTGAAGATACGCCATCCAGTTTCCCGGGCGGTGGTTTGATGAATAGGACCCTTTCAGGACGGGTTTGACATGGAAAGCATGGTAAGCATGCGTGTGTGTGTGTGATCCTTTGCGGATGGGTTTGACCAGGGACGCATGACATACCCCTCCTTGTACAGGGGTTCCATTCGTTCAATTCGCTTCAGGCGTGGCGTGACCATCGATGTGTGCGTGAAGCACTTCCGCACCAAGTCCAGGCCAGCGATTCTGGGGCCCGTCTTACGCGCAAGCTTCCCAAGAGAACCACCCTTCAAAAACCAAAAGGAAATAGCTGGTTGTGGGATCCACTGTATGTTGGCTCCATCTTAGCCAACAATTTCGACTGTGCAAAAGGCATGAACACCCGCACCTAGCTACTTCCATTTGCTTAAGATGTTTCTGTTATTTTCCCCTGTTGGTTATAAAGGGAATCTGTTACTACTGGACATATTTTCTCATTTTTTCCAGGGGTCCTCACCAAATGGAAGGCTACCACGTTTTTTTTTCCTCCGGGAGATGTCCGAAGGGCCGGTGAACAAAGCATGAACCTCAGTGGATCCCAGGCAAGCCACTACAGGTTCTTGGTGTTTTTGAAGGGCGGGGAACCCCTTTGGTGACCCCAAAAGAAGGAATTCAGCGGGGTTTCATTTTTTTAGAATCCAAGATGAACCAAATGAACGGGGTCCCATTTTTGGTTTGGTTCTTGGCGCCGGGGGACGCCAGGCAGTTCACCATTTTGGATGCCCCGGGGCACCGAGACTTCGTGCCCAACATGGTGCACGGGGCCGTCCAGGCGGATGGGATCAGATCACGCGGAAGTCACGACGCCCGGCATCGAGGAATCGGACGCCCCGTGTCGGATTTTTTTTTGGCCGAGCAAGTGGTCGTTGTTTTTTGGAGCCGACCCCGTTCTGAAGGTTTTGCACGACATCTCAAACCCAGTTCTGGGGGGAAAGTTCGGTTTTCTGAGGTTGCAAGTTTCAAACCTTTTTCGGTCGGTCTAACTTGCTTCGATAGGCAGGGATTGAAAAAGGGAATGCCCCCGAAGTAAACCATCCCCGAAAAAAAATGGCTTCTTTTTTTGTTCGGGAGTCCAAGCATCCAGGTCCGTTCGCAAAACCCGAGCGGGTCATTCCCTCTCGCACCAGCCAGCGATTTGTTTCAAGTCACAGGCGGACGTGGCCATCCTTGTGGTGGACGTGAGCCACTTCGAGGTGCGGGGCTAGGATTCGAAACCCTCCCCGGCGGTCAACGGTTTGGTCCTTTTGGTTCTGAGAAATTGAACGCCACCAAAAGGGTTGGTACCAACTCCAAGAGACAGCTTAAAACCGTTGGTACTGAGCCTCAAGAAACAGATACACCCAAATGGATGCGTGTCACAACTGTGCCGCTAAGACTCTGGGCAAGGCCGATGCTTCTACAGCAGCGTTTGAGGTGTCGCAAAGTTTCGGATGCAGGCGGGCTTCGATCGGGGCGGCCAGACGAAGGAGCACCTACAGCTGGTGAGGAGCTTATCCCGTGGCACACTTTCTTCTTTCTTCCACTTTTTGGTGGACAGGTGTCATTTTTCCCCTTGGCCACCAAAGTTCTGGGTGGCGCTTGGGGGATGGGGGAGCTTCTAGGTTTATATAATGAAGGACGCTTGGGGTCATAGGAGTCCTTTTTAAGTTAGTTTGGCTAGAAATAGATGGGTTCCACTGGTTTTAGACTGGTTTCATTTTGCGTTTACCAGGGATACCCATCTATTTTCCAAAAGGTCACCTATGTCTCGGGGTGCTTCACAGGGCGAGCCTTGGGGACGGTTTTGCAGTGGCCAATTACCACCTCCGTCCGCCCGGGCCGAGATCCGAGCTCTGGGCATCGCCAACGTCGTGGTGGCCGTGAACAAGTTGGACACGCCCACATCCTGGCGGTTGGAATGCCCATGACACGTCAATCATAGGTGTCCTTTTTGGTTGGTTTGCTTAAACAATAGAGGGGTTCCCCTGGTTTAGATGGGGTTTGTTCCATTTACCAGGGATACCCATCTATTTTTCCAAAAGGCCACCTATGATGTCGATGTGTCTTTTCTTTTAAGGGTTCGACCCCGCTTAACGGTTTCCTTTTTGGCTTCCCTTGAGAGCCACCAAGCAAAGGGTCCCTCCAGAGATAAGCCACCCCTGTCTGACCTATGAACACCCGCAGGGCTTGAAGCACGCCTCGGTCGGTGAACCGAGTCTCGCGGGTTTTTGCCGAGGTGTGCCTGGGATCAGAAGGCCGGGCCCGGATCTCCGCGTCGTGTGGCACGTCCGATGGACACCTCCAGGTCTTTGAGGAGACCAAGCGCCGGGTGCAGGATTACATGCTCGGCCCGGAGGTCGGCTACAAGGAATCCAGCCGCTCCAGCTGCAAGTTTCTTAGTGCGCCTTTTGGAGCCTTTGAGACAAGCGTGTCCGTTGTTTTAACGGACAAGCGAAAGGCTACCTGGATCCCTAAAAGTGCAAGATTCCAACTTAGACACGGGTTATTCTTGCAACCACAAAGTTTCTGGTTGGCGAACTTCCCCCTCTCCCTTTTTTTTTGAGGGGGGGGGGAAAACAAAACGAGTGTCCAAGTCAGAGCGCCGGACCCGCGTGAGGTGTGCAGTTCGTGCCGCTGAGCGGGTTTTCGGGTCCGGAGACCCGGAGCCGAGCTTCAGAGCGGGCAAGCCACGTCCTCTGGGGGGTTGGGGAGAATCCCCGCCGGAAAAGTGGTGCGGATATATCCGTCATTTTTGTTGCCAAGACGAAACAAATATAACGAATGCAAAAAAAGAAGAAAAATAAATCAATTCTCGGTCCTTTCAGGTTTTCCCTTGCATGGACTTGGGTAGAGAGGTGAACCACGATCAAAGCTCGAGTAATGGGAGGGTGGTAAGGGAAAATCCCCTTGCCATATTTGGGTGCAGCCGCCTTCTTAATTCTACATGGTAGACCACTTTAATGCCAGGTTTTGATTATGACTCATGTGGGGATTCATCACTTTGGAGGGGAACACCCCCATATCAATATACAGGGGTCTATGTATCCGGGGTCAACATCACCAGGTGTTGATCATGACTCAGGTGAGAATATGCTGGAGCGGAAGGATGCAAAACTCTCCTGGTGGACGGGTGGAACACTGCTGGAGGCACGAAAAAAGCAACCACGCCCTCTGGCCCGCGGCTGGATTTTTCGTGGACGTTTGGCTGACGAAGGTTGGTGGCTCCCAGCTATTGGGTTCCTTATAGCTTTTGAGCCTTCTAGTTGGTTGAGTGGTTGGATTTTTCCACTTAACCCATGACAAGCTCTCAACTTTTAGCAGGCATCTGAGGGAAATCGGCGATGCGGAGCGCTTGCCATGATTCAAAGGCGGAGACTGGCTCAGAGTACTGGGATCTGGGCATGTTTCAAGGGATCACTTGGTTGGTTCTATGGGAGGATAGATGTTGCCAAGTAGATTGGCCAACATGGTCAAACTCAAAACTTTCAAAGTGGTCGTGTTGGATTGGCAAAGAACATGACGCAACCTTGGCACACATTGGAAAAGAAACACATCCGGGCAATGTTGTAGACCAGCCCGGAGTGTGTTGTTTATTTGATTTCACCGCCTTTTTGACTCGCCCTGCATTGGAGTAGGGCTTGATTTCCCCAGCCCTTTCTAACCACCAGCCATTCCTTTTGGTGTTCAACATTTGTCCAGTTCCATTGAACTTCACAGCACCCTGTGGATCCATGTACCTTTAGGCAACCAAGGGCTTGGCTCCGGGTTCCACTTTTTAACCACAGACAGCGGAACCCTGGGCTTCCAACTGGCATGCTGTGGGGAAAAGGCTCGCCGTTTACGAGTCATGTCCACTTGTCAGGTACGAACCACTAGACGCCAAAGGTACCATCCACTATAGGAATTCGTAGCCAAGGGGATGGTCCCCCAAAGTGGGTTTCCCTTCCTGTTTTCCTTGACTTCCTAGGCAAACGGAGGTGGAACCCAGCGGCTTGCACCTGGGATCCATCAAAACTTCGCTGAGTTCTCAGGCGCTGGACCAGCTGCCTGCGCCGCCTCGGCCGCCCAGCACTTCACCCCTCAGGCGGACGCCAGCGAGTGAGACGGAGCCTGCGTTGAGCCAGCTTTCGGGGTGCGCGTGCGAGTGTGTTTCTCCCATCCCAGAGACAGGGGGAATTCACCCCAGAAGTTTTTTGTGCAACCATGGTGAACAAAGTGGGTGGGTCCTTTTTTCGAGGGTACCCTTCTTTGGATGGTTTAATGTTTGGTGGTGTCCCTATTTTAATATACACCCAAATGGGAAGATGAAGGCATTGGATATCAATTACTGGGTTCCTTTTGCCTTGAGTACATTTCACATCTCTCGCTGCAGGCTCTGCGTGTCGGACGTGTATAGATCTGGGGCGAGACTTGGACTGCGAGCTGATTGACTCACACGGTCAAGGATTTTACCGTATGGAGGGGAACACCGGCGTTTATTAACCTCAGGCTGCCCCAAAAATTGACAGGTTCTTAGGCTGCACAGTGACGCTCATTTGCCCAGGCTCGGTCGATAGGGTAAAGCAGAGATTGCTCAGCTTGCCATAGCTCTTGGTGCGGCCACCCTGATCACGGTGTTGACCCAGCTGCAACTCTGTGCATCGCCTGGCTGTGGAGGATTTCCAGGTCAGGATTTCCCAAAATAGGAGCCAGATCCAATGGTATGTGGTGTGTGTGTGTGTTTTTAGAGGACCCGCTCTGGTTTTCCTTTTGGTTTCCCTTGAACGCGAAACCAAACAGGGGGTACTTAAACTCGCCAACAAAAGCCCTTCGTCCATGCCGAGGAACACCTGCGTTTCAGGCAAGGTGCTCGCTGGCACACTGAATGTGGGCCAAAAGGCGGGTTCCAATCGGCGGTTTCTCTGTGCCGATGGCTTGGTGCAGGTCCAATCCCATAGGTCTGTCCTTTGGATCGGTTGTAGCTGGAAAATAGATGGCCCCCCAGTGAACATCCCAATCCAACCACTACAATAGGTTCTAAGATGGGTGGTGAATATTCACCTAGCCCAAAATGGGATCCCCTTGGTTTTGACAACCACAGCCAGATGGCCCCAGGGAACCCCTGGGAAGCCCAGCGATCTTTTTCAATTTGCCACCAATGGCAGAGCCACTTTTGCGGATGATCGGTGTGTTTCAACTTTCGGGAAGGGTGGATGCACTTCCGTTGGAGGGTAACTATACCTTTGCCTCAGCCCGTCCAAGGATACTGGAAGAAATGGGTGCGTCTTTCTTCAGAGGACCCCCCCCAAAATGGTGGCTTTCCTTTTGGTTTCCTCACAAAACCACACAAAAAGGGGTTCAAAAGAACATACACACCCAACAAACCAAGCGCAACAAGAAGACACGCCCAACAAACCCAGCTGATACGTGCCAAGGCGCTTTTTGTGGGTCTTTTGTTGCTCTCTCAATGCAGTGCTGCAGGTCCTCTTGCAGCCTTCCAATGAGCAGACCACGGCGCGGGTCCCAGCCGAATGGCCTCGTCAATGGCGTTTGATCTGAGGTCAAGGGCCTGATGCTGCGGGATGCGCCCACCCGCCCCGAGCAGAGTTGAGCCGGAGAGGAGAGTCAAATCGGAGGGTCGGTTGGGGTGGCAGTTGATTACCACCCAGTCCATCTCTCTGTTTTTTTTTCTCTCTCTCTCTCTCGCTCTCTCTGAGATTGTTGAACAAAATGTGGCTTGAACTGGAAAATGATGCCAGTTTGCCGGAGTTTGTAGATCTACAATGACCTCGCGCTGCAAGCCTGCGCTGCTTGCAGCCGATTGCCAAGGCTCGGCCAGGGCTGGAGATCATTTAGACACTGCGGTGGCCTCAGCTTTTTTGGCCCACCACAGCGACCTTCTCTCAGAGGGACGCGGCATGAGTGCCACTTCTGGGTGTGTGGGTTCAAAATGTGGGCACCAAAACTCGGGGTTGGTGTCTTTCGGGAAGCATGTGCCAGCCACTTCTCTCAAACAAGCAGAAGGCTTCTCCGGGTCCGGTCGGTCGGCGCAGCGGCGCGGAGGTCACGCTGCCAGTGGAGCCTCAGTTCGCCAGCGTGGGGGGCGTGCTCAGCGATCCCCGGCCAGGGCGCTCACGGGGCGCGCGGATGCGAGCGATGGGGCAGTTGAAACGATGCGACAGACCGCCAGGTGCGGCACTTGACGCGAGAAAGCTACCCAGAAAAATAAGAAAAAAACGAAAAAAACACGGGGAAGACGCCAGGCATAACTTTTGGGTTGGCAAGAAGCCATTTTCGAGTTGGAGGTTTGAGGGTGTAGGTGATATACCTAACTTTGCTTTCACGAGGGCACACTGCCTTTTTGCAAAGAAGCTTTCCAGGTGAGTGCCGTGCAAAGGGGACACAGCCATCTCAAAGCACTCGATGTGATGCGATGATCGTGCTCTGAGTTCTGAGTCTTTTCGGGAGTCTTTCGCAAGCTGCCATGGTTGTCGCTGGGACATATTTTACATTTTTGCTTATTGTGGTTTAGTGGTTGAAATCCCCACTGAACTGCTAAAATCTGATATATTTGTTCCTCTCCTTCCAACGTCAACGAAGCTGCGAGAATTGGCTTCAGTGTCAAGCCTCGAGCATTGAGGAGTGCGGTGCCATTGTCTGACACCCTCCAGGCGATGGCCAGAGAGAAGTGCGTGAGTGGACAGATTGCAGCAACGAACGCCTCGCATCCGGAAAAGGACGGGGCAGCCAAAGGAACAAGTAGGTATGGGTCCAAATTCGCACCAAGAATTGATCGGACCATTTCTACTTTCCCTTTTCCTCTTATTTCCCATTCTACTTGTCCAATCATGAGGAAATTATAAGTCCATTTCCATATTTTCAACCACTCCCTCTATTTCCTCTATCCATTCGACTTTTTTCAAGCAAACTTCTCCCTTCCCACCCACCGGGCTCCTGTGATTCCTGGCAGGTGCAGATCCTGGTCTTCGAGACCGAGGTTCCGCTGATGCGAGGCGCCGGGCCGCCTTTGCCATCTTCAAAACCGGGGAAATTTGGGTGTGTCGTTTTTTTTGGGGAATTTCCGCTTGCTTGGGTTTTAGAGGGGAAACATACCAACAGGAAAACCGCACCATTTTTTCGGGGGGTCTTTGAGCAGGCCCATTTACGTACTCTTGCGAAAGTCGTCTTTGGTATTCTTTCGCGATTGAATGAAAAAGTCTCGGGTCAGCGGGTTGGATGTGGGTTTAGTGCTCGGGCACCTCGGGCATGCGTTGGTTGGCCTCTTGTGCTTGTCAGGTGCACAACTGATGTGCTACCTGCACACCGAGACGCTCACAGCGACGTGCCTGGGCAGAGGGACCTTATGTGGGGTGTAGAGCCAGCTGCAGAGTGGCATCGGTATATGGCCATGGGTCATAATCCCTTCTCCCCCCAGTGAACATCCCAATCCAACCACTAAAATAACGCCTAAAATGGGTGGCAGTGGTGAATTCACCAATCCCAACCAGAATGGGATCCGAACCACAACGGTTTTGACCACCACAGCTCAGCACCTGCAGTCAGCTGGGTGTTGCCAGAGGCTTGTGCGGCTTGAAAAGCTCATCGTGAAGGGTGAGCCTCAGGAGAGGAGGCGCGGAAATCTTCTGCAGCTCTTGCTCCCTGGAAGCGTAAGCCAACCTTCCTACCCCTAAACCGACCCTAAACCAACCCCAAACCAACCCCAAAGCAGCCCTAAACCCTCTAAACCAACCCCAACCAACCTAAACCCAGCCTAAACCCACCCCAACCCCTCCCTAAACTACCCTAAACCCACCCTAAACTCAACCCTAAACCCACCCTTACAAAATCCTGAGCTCACCCCAAGCCGACCTTGAACCAACTCCAGGCGGGTAAAGCTCCAACGTGGACTGTCCGCCACTTGGGCCCGCGAGGCCGAAATGCCTGGTGAAGGGCAACAACGCCATCGTTTGGCTGCAGCTCAACGAGAAGGCGGCAGGGGGGGGGGGGGGGGATCGGTAGGTGAAGCTGCGGTCGGCGCCTGGCTGATCTGAAATCCCGTGCGGCCACCCCAAAATGGCACGACGGGGTTTGTCTTGGATTCCCTTTAAAACCACCAACAAAGGGGTGTACCCTCAAAGAAAGGGAACCAATTGTGCGGCCCAGCCCGTTCTTCACCCGCAGGTCTATCACCGGATGTCTTCACTTTTTGAACAAAGAAGCTGGCGAAGGTTTCAGGACAAACAACGACCCGCCAACAGACCAGCCCCTGAATGATTTGCGAATATTTGCGACTAAACTGAATGATGGGTAGAAGATGAAACCTCCCAAAACACGACGACTACAGGATGAGCCGTAGAAATATTTATCCCACTCTGACAAACAAGAGCACACGCCATGAACACCTGCAACCTGCCTGATTTGGCTATGAATTTGATGGGGAACCACTTCACAAGTGGTGTAATTCATCCCCACCGAATTTTGATGTCCATACTGCCCATCTTCATCATGTCTTTGAAAGTCCTTTCGCTTTCAGCATCGTCCAAGGGCTTCGCTCCACTTTGGCCACGGCAACCCTGCTGGGCCCAACAGAGACCATTCATCAAGTCATTTCCAGTACCTCCACAATCATTCAATGATACAATTAATGCTGAATGATGAGAAAGACGGGGTTGAAGCTGTTTTGGAGAGGAACGAAATGGACACTACTCATCTTGAGGGAATAGAAGTTGCGAGCACCCAATCTTCCCCATGGGCAAACCTTCGTCATTTTGTCCAGGAGGATTCATATTATGGCCATGAATGTGAACCGGTCCTCACACCCAGAATCGCTCTAAAAAGTCCACCATAAGGTTCGGGTTCTCAATCAAATGTCAGGCTGAAACAACATTGCTTGAGTTTATCTTGAAACAGCTGATTCTGAATGCAAAGATCAGAATCACACCAGCTGACAATGAATCAAACTTCTCGTTTGCTGACTTCGACTCAACTTGGACACAGAACCAGAGAGTTGCCAAAAGCAACCGTGGAGCCAACCACAGAACCAAGTGGCTGTGGGTCAAGGCCAATGGGATCCCTATTTTGGGGTAGGTGAATTCACCAATTTTAGAACCTATTTTAGTGGTTGGATTGAATCGGATGTCCACTGGGGGTGCGGGCTTTGGCTTTTGACCCATGGCCCCCTCCAGTGATAACTCCCCACCAGGGACCCCCAGATAAATAAACCCCTTGACCCGAGTCCAACAGCTCGGACTGCACAGTCCAAGTCTCGCCCCCGGATCCGAATCACCGAACTGCCTCAAGCCGAACCGCGTCAGGTGTGCGTGGAGCCCAAGCCGAAGCCCCCCGGCGTGGCCACGCCGCAGCTCGGCTGGATGTGGTCGCCGTGTGGAAGCAGCGGGTGGTGCAACGGTGACACAAGGCACGCAAGGCACGTTGCAACCCTGTTTTACTGGGAAACCAGCTTCATTTTGAGGGTAGCAACCCTGTGTTTGGTTTTAAAAGGGAAAACCACCGGGAAAGCTATAGACCACCATTTGCAGGGTACCACCCCTTGAGCATGTTGGGTTTCGAAATAGGGAACCCAGGAAAATGGGTGGGTGTCCCTTTGTTTCCCTTTAAAACAGACTATAGGCACCCTTTCACGGCATTCGCCACCTGTTGCCTGTTGCTGCTGCTAGTCCAGTCTATGGGCAGGAGAGGGTTCCAAAGTTTTTTCCCTCGAAGCCTTGGTGTCGCGCATTCTCACCTTGCATGGACATGACCCTATCTTTGGTTGGTTTTTGAGGGCAGCCAAGAGCAAACCACAAAAAATGGAAAGGAACCCCTATGTTGACACATTCCCACATGTTCCTTGTTTGTTCAGGCTTCAGTGCTTTGGTTCACAGTTTAGATGATGTTCAGATTTATTTTTGGAGGTTCAGAGATGCCCGAAGCCGCGGAAAACGCAATGCTAAATGTTCGCTCCTTGCGTGACAAAACGGAAACAGGTGAACTGGCGTATGTGTGATTTTCCATGTGAAGGAAAGCTCCACGTGAGACGGTTCCCATTGGAGGGACCAGCCCCTATGACCGGAGGTTTGAGAAGAGCGGTGTGTTGAGAGCAAATCTTGATATTTCCTTCAGACTTTCCCGCATGATTTATACAACAGCCATTGGCGGATGCTTCTGGTCAGAGCAACTGGTCGGCTTCAGTTGTCCTATTTGCTATAGCTTTCACAGGGCTTCTTAAAAGATACATTTTGCCCATTTGAAACATGGCTTTTTCCACCAAACTAAAGGGACACCACCATTTACAAGTTGCAATGTTCAGGTGTATAATGCATCCGGATCCCTGTTTCAGCGCGTTGACACTTTTGGCAGATTGTGGTGGGTAGTTATGTGAGTTGTTCCTGTGCTTGGCGGCTGCTGGCCCCTTGAGGAGGGTAGGACGGCGGATTTCTCTCTAGCCACTTGGAATCTGAGAGTTGTATGAACAGCTTCATCAACCTCACGATCCCTAATATATGTTGATTGAATCATTTTGAAGGCACTAACTATCCAAGCTCCAAAGTATTTGTCTGAACTTTTATGATGTTGCATTGAGCCATCTATCCAAAAGCAAACAAACTCAAGCTCATACCCAACATATTGAGAGTAGCTGGAGTTGCTTGTGTGTTTTGTGCTGGGCGCAAGCTTTTGAGGCGCCCAATGGGAGTGCCGCCGCCTAAAGGGTCTCACGTTACGACCTGCCAACGGAGGTTTGGGGCGTGTTTGAAAAGCCAATGGAAAGAGGTGCCCAATAGCTTCCCGTGAACATATGCCCATCAGCAGCTTCTAGAGCTGGTCTAATTATAAATTCGTTATAAGTAGTTAGTTAGTCAACTACTTAAGCACAACATGAGCAAATGTATCCATGAATGAAACATATATAACATATATATATATATATATATATATATACATGTTTACCCCTGGTGTCGACCCTGTGGTTAAGAGACTGCGCCATGGCCAAAAGCTCATACTTGCCCTTGTCGAGGCTCAGCCGCTTTGTGCTGCGCGACCGCGGCCGCACAGTTCCTTGGCATGTGGCAACTTGGAAGGGTCTTGCCGTTGCGAGCGGCAACCCCTGAGCTTTTGCCACGTTTCTCCATTCTTCTAGGGCTCTTGGGGCCGGACCCTCAAAGGCCGCGCACTTAGTTGCACTGAGCGAGTCGCAAAGAATCTTTCTATAAATCCACCTAGCACCCTGGGGAAATGCCTTTTTTTTTAAAGAAGGATGACTGAAAAGAATGGGGGAATCAACCCCTAGATGTGTGGCCTCAAGCATTGGGTTTGTCTCCAAGGAATCGGAGGAGGAGTTATCCTTTGGTTCCCTTTTGAGACCATGTAAGACCACTCCAAAAAGGGGAGCCTCGAAAACGACCCCGCCAAGTGGCTTGTATTTGATTCCCCGTCACAACAGAATTGACGACAGGTGCACCTGTTGAACTGTCGCAGGTGGGTGCGGGAGTTGTCCTGGCTGTGCAGTAGACCGTGGCTCAGCGACTTGGACTTTGGGTTTTGTGAGCGGCAGAAGTCCTGGAGAAGTGCTCGGTGATTTTTTAACGGTCAATGCTACTCTACGATCCGGCGACCGGGCTTTGCGGTTTGGATTTTACCAGCCTTAAGGCTCAACATGTGTTTTCCCCAACTGGCAAACCGTGATTTCCATGTTTTGGCAAGCAGCCAAGAAACCCGCGGCTCAGGTGGCTGCCTCTTGACTGTGCGAGCGAAAAAAGGAAAAAATGCGGTGGCTGCATACCGGGTGGCCTTGATAGTAGCGTGGTCCGTTGTCCTGGGAGTTGAGTGTAAAATCCAGACCAAGCTTGGATATTTGGCCATGGTTCCATTTTGGTGTGGATGAACATCCATTTGCCACCGATTCTGATGTTCACCAGGGGTACAGGGTTTTGACCCACAGCCATTTGCCCTTCAACTCCCTTGGTACACAGCTTGCGTAGCGTTGAGATTCTGTCTCGCTGGACCCTAAGGGCACAACAAAGTGGAATTCCATTTCAGAGATGGACCGGCTTCCCGGTGAGGTCTTCATGCGGACTGTTTGCCTACCAAACATGGGCTTTTGCAGACACCAACTTTATGGTTGGCTGAGTGAAATCGGCGGGGATCCATTTGGAATTCTGCGCGCTTGCCACTTCCTACTGAAGCGCCCCCCTCCATTGCAAGTCGCCAGGGCCCCGCACCGCGAGGTGGGCGTGGTCTGAAATCGAGCGTTGTGTTCAAAGACTGGCATTGGTCGAATGGGGTGTTTTTTGTTTTTTGTTTTTTTTTCTTCATGGGACTCCGATGTCCACATCGGAACGAAGATGAACATCATGATGTGGTGATTGGATGTTTGGTAGTTTGGAGGCGTTCCGGGTGTGATTTCCCATAATCCAAACCACCAAAGGGTGCTTGAGCTGAAGAATTCCAGGAGAATCTCTGTTGAGGGAGAGTCCATCTCCAGAGTCTTTGGGGGAAACTGCAGGTTGGTTTTGCAAGGGAAACCGTCAAGGAAGGGTTTTCCTTGGCAGTCACTGCGCAATATTGAGACGTCCCGACCACAAGTGGGTGCCGCCTTGAAAGTTCCTTACGTAGTTCTGTGTCCATCTAAAACTTCCGATCGGTTTCGATGAGCCTCGGGATTCGGATCCATTTCTTCCCCGCGGCAAATCCGCACCCAGGCAGCTTTCGTTGAGCAGCACTTCGCCAACGGCGACATCACGGTGGCCTGGCGAGGTTTGGAAGCGGGGGGAATCTCTTTTGCTTGGTGTTGAAGGGGAAACCAAATGGAATCTGTGGCCCTTTTGGGGTTCCCCCAGAAGACAAACTCCCACGTCAGATTGTAGGGACTCTCCTTAAATGGCGGATTGGAAGATTCTCTTCCAACACCAGGTTGCATGATGGTTCCCTTGAACCCCACAAGGTCTCCAAAGCTTGGGTTTGCAAGCCGCAATTAAAGGTTTGCCCTAATTGAAACCTGCTGGGTCACCTGGAACAGGCGCTTCGACATTCGACAGGTCCGAGGCCAATGCTTGAACATGGCCGTGTGGGCCATTTTGTGTAACCCCAAGCAACCGAACCTTGAGAACAGACCTGGCAAAAAGGTGGGGGGTTTCTTCCATTGCTTCAGGTGGCGCGTCTTTTTGGGAGAACCATCCCGTTTTTGTTGCGGCGTGTTCGCCAAAAGCAGCGCCACCAGGTTTTGGGGCAAACCCAAACCTAAGACAAACCCACCGGGTTGCCCAAGGCGCGCATTCGTCGGAACCGCCGAAAGGGTTCAGCGCGGCCTGAGGCAATGGCTGCAGACTTCCTGAGCAAGCACCAGTCGTCCCGAGCCGGCTCCTCAGGCGAATTTCCCGCCACGAGGGACGCTAGACGCAGCTGTTTTCAGACAGGTCCCTATGCACAGGCCCTAAATTCTGGGTGGAGGGCGCCATTGTTTGTTTTGGCTGGTTTTGGTGGAAAATAGATGCCTCGTTTCAGAATCTACCAGGGCCATCTACTTTTCCATTTGGAATTTGTGCGACTGCCAGCGCCTGTCATACGGCGTTCCTAGGCCGCTGACAGCGCTCCGTGACCCTGAAATTCCAAGGGGGTGCTGTCGAATCCGTGCGTTAGGCGCTGTGGTTGCCGTTGTTGGCCATTTGAACCGCCGCCGTTGCAGGGATAAAGATTTTGGCAAACCCCCCCCCTTTCAAGAGCTCAGCGCCGCTCGAGGCAAGAGCTGTGGACATGTGTGTTCTTGAAGCCGCAATGCTCAACCGATGTTGAGAACTGGTCTCCAGAAGCTGGCATGTGAAAAGAACACGCTGCTCATGAATGCTCGAGTCTTTACTGAGAATCCTCGGGTCTTTACTGAAAATTTGCAATTTGGCGGGGTGGGCTTGGGCAAGGGGGGGCGGGGGTTGGGATCCTTTGAGAATTGTATATATATATATATATGAGCGACTGCAATTAGTTACAGCAGGGATTAGGTGCAAAACGACGTAGGAACACCCCCAAAACAAGGAAGGGCCGTGACGTTGAGATCACCAGCGCATGCGGCGTTGGAATACGATATCAGTGGGTCCGAACGGGTGCAGGGTTGGAGAAGGAGGCATTCAACCATGTAGCAAATAAGTGTATATATATATATATATTTACATACCCTATATTTATATAGATAATCCATACATGTTATGCACATTGTTTTAGCCCTTTTCGTTTTCGCGGGGGGAACCCATCCCGGATTTCAAACCGAATTTGGGGGCAATCCATCTGCCAGGTACGTGGATGCTATGGGCAATCCCTTGCCTCCCATCCGGAAGCTGGACGACCTGCCGAACATCAAGGCGACCCCAAAAGCCGCGTCATAGCCATGGAACGCGCCCAACCAAATGGGCCAATGGGTGTGTCTTTTCTAGGGGACCCCCAAAAAGGGTTCAACGGTTTTGCGTTTGTTTTCTGTTTATAGCCACAACCAAAAGGATACCAGCTCGAAGAAAGACAAGAAGATCTGCAGCTCGCCATGGAGCTGAAGAAATGGCGTGCTTTTTTGGTCACAACCGTGGATGAAGGGGCACCTGTCTTTTGAGGACTTGGACAAAAGGGAATCAACTGGGTGTGGCTCACAATCGAAGAGATGGAATTGGAAGTTTAGTCTTTGGTTCCATGTACCAAGGTTCCATTGTGGTACATTTGGTGAGCCGCCGCCACATCAACTGCCGTTTTCCTCGGAGAAAAGGGTGTCTTGCGCCCGGAATCATTCCAATTGCCCCCCCTTGCTTGTGCTTCTTGTGCTTGATATGCTGCTCATGCCCTGAGATCAAGCCATCATGCACAGAATGGTCTGTTTCTGGACTGCACGAGTTGGCAGGTGTTGCCATTTTTCAATCCAAGCTGTGAACTCTTTAAGGGTTTCACTCAGGTTTCAGCTCACGCTATTCGACAAGCCCGACAACATCAAGTCTTCCATAGTCTCCCTAAACGAAATCAACCGGTCAATTCTGAATACACCCACTGGGTATTGACCCCATTGAGGCACATTTCCGGATAAAACTGTGTTATTTGGAACCATTCTGGGTCATTGCCCAAGGGTGTAATCCCAGGGTAGGAAGTGAACACGTTTTTCAAAGCCCAGCTGACGGGCGCTTAGTGTTGACCCAGGATTAATAAACCCCTGGTTGATTAATAGGGGGGTGTTCCCTCCCTTCAATGGATTTGTGTGCCAGCACGTGCCAGCATTTGACTGGAGCGCGGAATGCAGGACCCAGCCAAGCCAGTGGAGGATGAAGGCTGGGGCTGTGGTGAAGGTTCCAAAGTGTCTGAGTTTTCGGGGGGCCGGAAATACTTCCGTTTGTTGAAACGATTATTTTTTGTCTCCCTTGTTGGTGGTAAAGGGAATCTATCACTACTTTTTTTCGGGGGTCTTAACCAAATGGAAGAATAGATTCCTGCTCATAGTGGGACCCATTTCGGTTCGAAGGATGCGCTGTTAAAAGCGGCACCCCACAAAACGTGCACAATTTGGTCGACCCGACCACCTGAGATCGTTTGGCAAGCATCTCAAAGGGTGGATTGTGAGAGGGGCCTACCTAGAGCCGCAGTCTTCTAATCAACCCTACCTTCAGACCGTTTTTTCCTGCTTCTCTTTTCTCTTCTGCTGTTTTCCGTGTTTTGCTTTTAGGAACAACACACCAACTTCTCAGCAGTTCTCCTCGTCTGGCCAGGGCCAATCTCTGGCACCAGCGCTTTGGTCCAGGTGGGACTTCCGCCGCTCGCGAGAATTCCGTCGCGCGGAATTTCATGGGTCCCGTGGTCTCCAAATGGGTCAAAAGCCAAATCGGTTAGCCCCCAGTGAACATCAACCAATCCAACCACTAAAATAGAGTGACTAAAATGGGTGGTGAATTCACCTACCCCAAAATAGGATCCCATTGGTTTTGTCGTACGATCCTGCCCTTGGATTTCTGGGGGTTCCCCGCGCCGACGACAGCGGATCGTCAGGTCGAGGACGTGCGGCCGGTCGCTCGTGAGGAGAGCTGACTTGGCACTTAGCCATTCAAAGCAGCGCCTCATTTTCAAGCAGGGTCTTGAGTCATGTGATGTTCGTTAATGTTAAAAACAGGGCAACCAGTCCCAGTGATTCCAGTTTTGCCTTTGCCCTTCCGCTCCCATGAAGGGACTGTAAAGCCAGCTCAATTAAATGCCAAGGGGCTGGCCATTCGTGGGGGGTACTTGAGGTCCGGCTCCGGTTGGGTTGTTATGCTGGGGTTGTTCTTCATATTCCTCAGGGAAACCAACTAGCAGACAGGGGGAACCAGGGATACGGGAGGATTCCCCCTAAATGCACCTCTAAGATTGGTATGGGAAATGGCGCCAAGGGAATCCGCCCATATGCCCGCTCCCTCCGTATCCCCGCTTGTTCGTTTGTCCAAATTCAAACAGATCTCACCCGTGCATTTTGAGCCTAGAGCGGACACAAGACAGGAGCCGGCGGATCGACGAGAGGCTCCCGCCTACAGCCTGGAGGGGCAGGGCGATACATATAGAAGGCTTTAAGATAGGATGTTGTTTTCCTTCCTGTTTGGTGTGTTTAGTTTGTGTGTTCAGTGCTGTTCTCTCTTGCGTTTGTTTGCTTGCTTGCCTTGATGAATCTCTCCCCCAAATAACAAAGCCCGCCCCAATCCCTCTTTTGATCATCATGTTTCCCGAGAAAACAACACATGGGTGTGTCTTTTTTAGGTTCGACCCCCGAAACATATGAAACATGGCGCAACGGTGTTTGTTTTGGTTTCCCTATAAATCCAACCAAAAAGGGGCTCCCCCCCAAAAAAAGGAAGAAGAGAGAGAACGAAACAAGGCAAACACATGACGCCCACATATCCACATATCCCAATAGGGTCATTGAGAATTGCGCTGCCTGGGTGGCTTGAGCACAGCATTTATGCCTGAGAGCTATCAGACATCAAATTTTGCTCATGGTTTTGGCTGTGGACCCGATCGCATCTGCACGTGGTTTCTGCGCCCAAGGTCGTGACTCACGAAAGAGCCCGACCCTCGGATGCCTGGCTGCCTCACAGTGCCATTCCTTGGGTGCATTTTCTTGGATGTTAGGACTTTATTTTTTTGCCAACTAATGGGTTTTCCATTAAGCAACCGAGATTCGACTGTATTCTGCTGGCAGCTCAAGGGCAGCTTCTGGAGAGCCGGTAGAGAAAAGGGCGCTGACAGGAGCATGGCAGCGTTGAGGCTTAAAGGGGAGGTTTGCAAACGCTCTGATCGTAGTGAGAACAGAACTGACCAAGCACCAAGCATTGTTGGTTTGAAGAGCGCTTGGAGACCATACCGTGAAGATGAGCTGCTAGAATAATGGTGACCCTCCGGTGGAAAGACAACGCCTCCCGCTATGGTACGATGGCACGAAGATTTGGAAGCAGACTCCATTGGGACAGGAGCATGTCAAAATTATAGCGAGATCTGTGATGCTCCAAATGCTCCTTGGCACCGCGACGAGCCACAGTGTCTCTACAGGTGCTATGTGCCCCAGGACGAAGACGGCCCAGTAGAGCTTCGCGCAACATGGAAGTACCCAATTCCGAATAATGACGGCTGGATCGATCCTGGCCTCCCACAGACAGCACTGGGCAAATTATTTTCCTGGACCCTCAAACTACCCATTAGCCAGGAATTCATCCCATAATGTTGGCAAGAGCCCATTTTGAGGTTCCAGGTAGAGTGAAGTGGGCCATGGGTTTCATGACTTGGGAGCCTTTTGTGCCAAGCAGACGACTGCTGGCTGGCCCTGCTCAGTTCCCCTTCAAAGACCATGTCGCTGTCAGCCAAGAGAGTTCTTCTGATCGCCAGCGAGAAACTGGAAGAGTTCCGGCTGTCATAGTCGATGGAGCTCTGGGGCCAGAGACTTACCCCCATAGGTGTCCTTAGGTCAGTTTGATAAAAATAGAAGGCACTGGTTCAGATGGGTTTGATTCCATTTGATTCCACTTACCAGGGATACCCATCTATAATCCCAAAAGGACACCTATGCTCACCCCCACTTTCTTGGGTGCTCCTGGGTAATGAGGGGTTGTCCAAGGGCCTTGGAGAGTGGGCCAAGCTGACCCAGCTTGGTGGCTGCACGGACACAGCAACTAGCTCCGCGCACGTTGGGGCCCGTGAGGCGTCCAAGTCGATGGCGAGAACAACCACACGGCTGAGGGCTACGTTTTTTGTTTTTGCTACGATGGCAAAAGAGTGGCCACACGCACAGCTGTTTTGAACATGAATAGTATGAATAGTATAGAGACGGCACCGGCAGGGATTTGATTCACCCCGTCGATGTTTTTTGGGACCAATTTCTGGGGGCTGTAGGAGTGCTTGTGCATAATGTCACAAGGCTTCTCGTCTTCATCGGGGGCCATTTGTGTTCGCATGAGGTCATTGGATGACCTCATCACAAATGGCCCTGCGACGTGGACGAGACGCCTTGCGACGCATGCGCAAGCACTCCTACAACCTCTAGAAGGCGGAGGTTGATGGCTCGGAACCCTGGGAGAAGCGTGGAATTGGCCCATGTGAGCGGGCGGTGTGAGAAGGCACAGCCCAGAATTGCCGCGATTTTGGGTGACTTGCAGCTGGAAGGCGTCTTGATGGACTTTGAAGATCGGCGCATCATGGGAACTGGAAGCCGCCCAGAGGCGGAGGGCCAGTGGCCTGGTCTGCCAGCTTCTTTGGCCATTTGGTGCTAAAGCAGGGTGCTGTAGCTCATAGCTCATATTTCAAAGGGCGGAATGTCGGCCTTTGCCAATTTTTGTTATTGGCGCTTTGCGGAGCGTAACCCCCGCAGCTCTGCTCTTAGAGGGCTGGAAGCAGTTCACAAGTTCGCTGCAAAAGGCGACGAGAGTGCGGGCGGCTGTGCTCACCCAGCTTCATGAAACGGTTTGGAGGTCGAGAAAAGAACCCTAATCCCACTATTTGGTTGTTGGGGGTGGTCATCAACGGTGCTGCAAGGATCCTTCGTAACCGTTATAAGGGTTCGCACCCAGGGAATTATAACCATAGGCCATATGTTTTTTTCAAGTTCTGACCATGGCACACATGACGACGTGTTGCCCCCAAGCATGCAGGAACAAATTGCCACAGGAACCAATCGCTCAAAAGCGCTTTGGTGGAGCCAGGCACAAACTTCCTCGCGGACAAGTGAACGGCAGGCGAGAGCTCTCGCCGCAAACGAGCGCCGGCTGAAATTCGAGCACTCTGAGCAAGGGACGCCGTGGCAACGGGTGATAATCTTAAAGGTTCATCAAAGGTACCCAACTCAAGCAAAAGCGTGTTTTAGGCTTTCCACAGAATCATCCCTTTCGGATGGTTTTGAGAGGGAGATGAAAGTAAAAAACAAATCCCACGTGGCATGTGTTTGGACACACCCAGGTTTCGAAAGAGCTTTCTTCAACGACCCATTGCCCCGTGGAAGTGCGTTTTCCGTTCAGGGCTCCACCGCTTCCAGCGGCAAGCTAGGCAAGGCCGCGGGGGGGCGGCTTTCGCGCGCGGCTTTCGGAAGTCCCAAGGAATCGGAATCGGCAGGGGACGACCCCCAGAAAACCCAGAACCCATCCGGAAAGTTTCCGATGGCCACGCTGCGTTTTTTTCAGGAGAAGCAGGCCGGGATGGCAGCAGAACGCCGTTTTCCAAGACGCGATCGCCACACCCAGCCCAGGCGAAAGCAAGAGCTCCAAGCTTAGAGAACGGCCGGAGCGGGAGCGGCCGGAGCGGCCAGAGCGGGCCTGCTCCTGAGACAAAATCAAAATGCTTACCAAGGATGGTTTTGCTTATGGATGGCGCGTTTCGATCGGCTGAATCTGCGTCCGCGGCTTAGGAGTCGCCAGACCGCAAGGGCAGCCGGCGGCGACCTAGCGAAGAGGCCCTGTCCGGAGTTCCTTACGGGTTTGTCAGGAATTGGAACACCTGGTTGGTTTCCTTCTGGCCTTCCATAGAAAAAACCACCCCCAAAAGGATACGGGGCACGAGCCGAGCGCTCGGGCTCGGGGTGCAAGCCTGACGAGGCCGCGCCAAGCGCCCACCTGCCGCCGGAAGTGGCGGAGGAGCTGCAGGCCAGGAACTTAGGCACCATGTGAACTAGGTCCCCCAGCTTGGTGCCAACTTTTGCCGTTTCTTTTTAGGGGAGGGTTCCCCTACTAGACTACAGAACAAAGTTGGTACCCTTCTTCTAACCTCTCTACTGGAGGACCCCGGATGAAGCAGAACCGCGGGTGGATTCTGATCGGGGTGTCCAATTCCTTTTAGTGGGGATTCAGACCACTTTTGGAGGGAACACCCCCCCTAAGAACGGGTTTATTAATCCTGGGTCAACATTAAGTGCCCGTCAGCCGGGCTCTAAAACAATTGTCACCACCCTGGGATTACACACCCAGAATGGTTCAAATAAAATAACGCGGTTTTAGCCGGAAATGCGCCTTAAATGAGGTCGGTGTATTCCCGGGTTGTAATACAAAAACCCTTAGCGGTTTGGACCATAGTGGTAAGCAAAAGTGTAAACGCTTTTTGGCCAATCCACTGTGACAAGTGCATTTGGTTCTCAGGTTTAGTCCTGGGTTTGCTTTTGGTAGTCTTTTGAGGGAATTGCTGTACTAGGGTGTGGCTAACGGACTCAGACTGCAGAGTTGCTTCTTGGTTTCTGCTACGGGTTGGAGGGTACCCTATCTTGGAGCCCACTTGTTGGGGGCGGTTTCCCTGTAACCCACTGGGACTTAGGCATGGGAAACGGTGTCGACCCCTATTCCTCCACTTTGGTGGGGTGTTGTTGTGTAAAATTTTAGTGGGGAGTTTTGTTCAACCTTATACTAATACATGATCTGGGAGTTGATTTGTGTTGGTTGCTGATTGGGCAAACGGGGTCCATGGAGCGAGCAAGCAGCAAGTGACAGCTTGCCGCTGGTCTTCCTGCTTTGGGGGAACATCTATATCTTGTCTGCGACGCTGATGATCAGTGGCATGTGCGCAAATGTGTCTTGAGGTTTGCTGCGCGTGTGCTGCTCGACTGCCCTGCCCTGCCCTGCCCTGCCCTGCCCTGCCCTGCCCTGCCCTGCCCTGCCCTGCCCTGTGTTTGTGTCTGGCGTTGTCTCTGTTTGTCTCTGTTTGTCTCTGTTGTCTCTGTCGCCGCGTCCGTCCGTCCGTCCGCCCGCCCGCCCCCCCCCCCCCGCCCGCCGCCCGCCCGCCCTGCCTGCCTGCCTGTCTGTCTGTCTGTCTGTCTGTCTGTCTGCCTGCCTGCCTGCCTGCCTGCCTGCCTGCCTGCCTGTCTGTCTGTCTGTCTGTCTGTCTGTCTGTCTGTCTGTCTGTCTGTCTGTCTGTCTGTCTGTCTGTCTGTCTGTCTGTCTCTCTGTGTGTGTGTGTGTGTGTTTGCGCTTGTCTCTTTGTCTGTATGTTGTTTGTTGTGTGATTTTGCGTTGCTTTTTTTTCCAGGCGTGTTTTTGGTTGCTTTTCCCGTTGCTTGTTTGCTTGATTGCTTGCTTGCTTGCTTGCTCGCATCCTTGCTCGCATCCTTGCTTCTTTCCTTGTTTGGTTTCTTTGTGTTTGGTTTGCTTGCTCCAAACCACGTTACTTTTCGAGGGAAACCGAGCTACCATCACAACTCTCCCAATCGCTTAGGCAGAGCTGGACGAATGCCTTGACACCATCAAGCCGGGACCCGACGGAAATCTTCCTTGCCATGGGACCCCCCGTGCATTGGGGTGTTTGCATAGCCATGCTCAACACATGTCTAATGTTTGGGCCGACACCTTTTCTCATGAAAATGAGGTATCTGCAGTATCACTTGTTTGCCCCATGTTTGTGCATGCCCAGTACGTTTGGCTGACACGTTGCAATGGTTTCAGCGGAGATTCCTTAAAATGTTTGGAAGAGGTTTGGGCTCGAGTGCTATGCCCGAGAATCGCGAATAGGCTCGGGCCGAATTGAGTCTAACGTGGCCCTCGAAAAAGAGACTTCATTAGAGGCAAGCATGTGGGCATGGCTCAAAGTTCAAGAACTGGGGTTACGCGGGTTGTAGTCTTTGGTTTACCAAGGTGCCAATATGGTAGCACTTGTTTTTTTTTGTCACAGCCAAATAATCGGAGGGCATTGGCCGCACTCGTGGCAAACTGTGCGCACCGCAGCTCTCAGCTCTCGCAGCATGGGGTCTCTGCCATGGACGAACGAGGCGCGACTCAAGTTTGTGGGGTACAGCGCCAGGGACTGCGGCGGGAATATGATTTGGGTAACATGCAGAGTTTGGTTCAAAACGAAGGACCACCCCGAAAATGAGGTAGGGCCATGACATGTTGGTGAGGTGAATGAGAAAAAGGTGCAGGCTTGGAGAACGCGGTGCGAACACTCAACAACTCAACCATATCCTGCACCCTCGAACTCCCCATACAAACAGGGGAATTCACCGCATCTTTTTAGGGGGCAATAAATAGCCCATTCTCAAGTTGGACTTTTGAGGGTCCAAGCGAATGTCTGCCGGGCAGGCGTTCAACGCGGTGAACATGGTACCCAATGCCTTGAACATGGCACTGAATTTGCATAAGAAGGTGGAGACTCCATCGCAGGCGCTGGCAGAAAGTGTTTGTTCCTTCCAGAGAAACCTCACTTCCTGAGTTCATGAACTTTAAGCTTTTTGGGAAGACCATTTTGGTGGTAGATATAGAGTGTGGACTTTTTTTGGGTCTTTTGTCTTTTGCAACTCGAGAGTTGTCCGCAGTTTTCCCCCATGACCGTCAGGGGTCCATGTCAGTCTTCTCTTTTTGGGCCTGCGAAAGTTGCAAGTTGGTGGGGGAGGAGCCCCACGAGTCATTTGCGACAAAAGCTTCCAAGGCACCAAAAAGGCGCAGGACCGGGCCCTGCGCCGAGGTTGCAACTGTCAGCCTGCAGGGCCTTCGAAGAGCAGAGCCTTGGTGAAGAGTCCGGTTTCAGACCGGACAGTGAGTCCCTCCATTTCCGGTTTGTTGGACCCTCAGGCCCTAAGTGGCGATTTGGTGGGACGCCACAAGTCACTTGCAACTTTGTGGCGGCATCCGAACCCCGAGCTCTCGACTCGTGTGGCTCCAAAGTGCAAGCCGAGGACCCCAACAACGCGAGGGCGCTGCTCGAGTCGTTGAGGGCTCATGGCTTTGCCTGGCTCAACTTTGAGGCGTCGGCAATTTTTTGGGCTTTGGGTTGGGTGTGGGTGGGGGGTGGGTGTATGTGGTGTGTGTGTGTGGTGTGTGTGTGTGGTGTGTGTGTGTGTGTGGGTTTGTGGGGCGGTTTTGGGGGGGGGGGGTGGGGGGTTCGAACCACTGCCTCCAACTGACAGCCACCCTCAAAAGAAACTGCATCCAAGTGCCATGCTGATGGTGGCCGAAAGAATTCCCTTGTCGGGTTGTTGGTTGGAGGGTCCAAGTTTTTGCATTGGAGCATAAACCTGATTATTGAATACGTACACAGTGCTTATATTTGCAGCCAGCCTCCAAACCCAACTATCAAATCGCGAACCGGCACGTGCCACGTGACTCAAATTGGAAACTCGGACATTGCATTGTGTTTCAATGCAACTACTTTCTTCTTGCGAGAGACGTTTCTTGCAGAGACATGTTAGACAAGTGTGAGAGCAACTTGAAAATCAGGGGACGCCAAACGGGTTCTAAGAAACAGGTTCTAGGATGCTTGCACAGGACAATGATGTGTGCTAGCATCCTAGAACTCAATTGTTGGAACCCACGGGTCACCCAGGCATTGGCGGGCCTGCAAGAATTGTAAATACGCTGGAACACTGCAAGAAATCAGCGGTTGGGTAGCAAAATCGCGGAAACCCCGACCAATTTGTGGTTTTCCTTTGGTTTGGCTTCCTGGCTTTTTGGCTTCTCGGCTTCTTGGCTTTTCAGCTTCTTGTTGGTTTATGCGGCTTTTGGTGGCTTTTCGGCTTTGGCTTTTCGCATCCTCTGCATTCCCAGTTTCTCTCTGGCAGGTTGCTTTTGTGCTTTTGCACCCTTTCGTTGCCAACCCTCCCGCTGTTTTTAGTTCTTTGCAGAGATTAACGCACCCTTTCTTCCATCATCGCTTATTCGAACACGATCTGCTGGTTTTTTCTTCGATGTTGGCGGGACATGCGGGGGATTTGGAAAACGATGCTGGGGATGTTGACGGGCTAGTGTAAAATACGTACATTTCGTGAGAAAATGCTGTGAAATACGACATTTTACAGGCCAAGACATGTTTTTTGCAAAACAATTACAAAACGAAAACAAATAAAGTAAAAAATAACTTTTCCTTTTGGTTTCCCTTTATATAACCCAACCCAAAACGGGTACGCTCAAAAAAAGCACACCCCAGCTCTTTTCCTAGGCAGCTTCTACTCGCAGACTTGAGCTGGCAAGAAACGTTGAAGCGGGCCCCAGTTATCCAAACATGTCTAATTCAACTGGCTATGAGAGCAATGTTGGTCAGCTCAGCTTAATCATCAAACAATGCCCGGGTGTTTTTAATTTGGGTCACCTGGCAGGTCGTCCTTTTAAACTATATTGTATGTTCTGGGTTTAAGTAAGGACAGGATTTAAGTCATGTGTTGGTACGCGCTTATGCGTATGCTAGCCCTATTGATGTTGTTATCCTCACGTCATGTTGATATTGAAACATCCAAACGTGACGACAGATATGCGTGCGTATACATGCTATGCTTATGTGCCTGCTTGTGTTGTTATTGACGTTGTTGACTTCACATAGTCCATGCCTACAGTCAATACTGTTGATGCTGGTGTTGAAGTCTTTTTTGAGGGCACCCCAATTTGGGGTGGTTTTACAACAAAATCCATGTTGGGGGGTCCAATTCCTATTTTAAGACACTCCCTGTCGACGAATGGGTGTGTCTTTTTTAGGGGACGTCCCAAAATGGCGTGGTGTCTTCCTTTTGGTTTCCCTTTGAGGCCACCAAACCAGACGCAGGGTAGCTTCGCAAAAAGACGGGGGGGGTTGTTTTGGTTTCCCTTCAAGGTCGCCAGAAACCGGGTACCAACTCCAGCGCGCGACAACGCCCCGTCAGGCGGAGGACCCGTTGACCCAGGCGGCGCATGCCGCCCTCCCCGCAGCAGGAAACGGATCGGATCGGATCGGATCGGATCGGCTTGAGCTCAGGCCGGAGTACTTGCATTCGCAGGAAATGGGGGGGTTGATCCTTGGGGAAACCAGTTTGTTTCTAGGGCCCCCGGAGATTTCTTTTGGCTTTAGTGGGTTGAAAACAGACCACTTCTAGGGGCCCCGGAGTTTGTTTTTGGGGTTTAGTGGGTTGAAACGGACCACTTCTGGAGGGGAGCGAGCACCTCCCCCGTGAAAAAAAGCTGGTTGGTTGATTAATATGGGCGTGGATGAAAAGATCCTTTACATGGGGGTGACCCTTAGGGAAACACAAAAAAGGTGGCTTTCACCACTGCAAAGGACAAGTTACGCATGGTCATGTTAAGACCAAAAACTAATCAAACCCCCGAATGATAGGGGATGGCTCGCCTTTTCTACCTCCAAAATGGATTTCGGTTGCCCTTTGGCGTTCCTTTAAAACCAACCAAAAAGGGCTGCCCTTCAAAAAAGAGACGCCCGCATGTCTTGCTGAATTGAGAATTTAGCGAGTGATCACATCCGCAATCAATTTCAACTTGGCGATGCCCATCCGCTGCAAGTGTAGACGAGAAGCAAGGAAGTGAATGTGGAGTCTTGGGTCAAGTACGTGTAGGGGGCAATCCTCAGATTTGGTCTGACCCATGATTTTGGTCCATGTTTCGTCCTCCGTTTTGGTTGGCCCGTCTTTTTTTTGCAGTTGGTACCCCTGTCTTATGTTGATTGAAGGTGAAACCCGGCGGTGCCAGGAGCCTTCCTTGCCAGCAAGGAGGGAGCGGGCGCGGCGCACGCCATGCAAGGCCACTTCAGCACCAAGCACAAGGATGGCCGCTCGGAGAAGGAAGCGTCGGAGCCAAGCCTCGTCAGATTCTTTTGTCGCTTCAGACCCCTTCCCTCAAGCAAACAGGTTTTCTCCAATTCCACTTCTTGTGGCGTCCTGCATTTTGTTGTTGGGGACCCACCGCGATTTCGTTGTTTTCCTTTTGGCTTACTTTGCCCAAAGACGGGGTCACCCCTCCCTGCGTCCTCCACTTTTTCGGGAGACCCCAGGATGTCTCGGGTTTCCAGCGACCTCTTGGCACCCAGGCCTTCGTCTGGCCACCGGCTCCTGGCTACCTGCGCCATCCGACGGCCTGGAGGCCGCGTCCAGGTGGCCAGTCAGATCCCAAGTCTCTGGCGTCCATTTCCATTAGCCCAGGCATCCGAATCTTTCTAGGCCTCCAGAAGTTTAGGGGAAATAAACAGCTGGCTTTTGGAAGGAACGATGCTTGAAAAAGGAGGGAAAAGGAATCAACCCCTAGAAGCATGACGAGTTTTCTTCCACTTCGAAGCCGCAAAGCAGTTGGGTGCAGGTCTTTTGAACATATTCACCGGTTCTGAAACATGTCCATTGGTTTTCAACAATGGGTGCAGGTCTGTCTTATTTTTCAGGTCGGGCCCAACGACATGTCCTGGTTGTGCCTTTCATTTCAAGTCACCAAGCCGGGGGTACCAGCTCGCAAAAAGGCGACCCAGCCCCCCTTGGGGGGGGCAAAAATCGAGACCTTCAGCCCACAGCTGGCCGGTTGTTCGGCTGGCACGGCTGGTGGACGGAAGCCAGAGCTTCAAGGTCCCAAGACTTTCTTTTCTGTGTGTTGGTTTGGTTTAGGGAGACCAAGACCGATTTGGTCCCGGTAGCTCCCTTTCTCACCCCGAATTTTGGGTTGGGAGGGCAAGCCCCTACTAAAATAGACTACCCTTATTCTAACCTCTCTACTGGAGGACCTAGAAGAGGAAGCCAACCACCGTGAGGGGTCCATTTTGAGAAAACATGTCGGAAGTCCCGAGTCAAAAGGCAGTGGCTGGGACGTGCGCGAATGGAATCACGAGATTGATTTTGGGACCCCCTGAGAAAATATATTTCCTCGAAGGTTTGATTGTTTCGCTGCCAGTCCATTGAAATATATCGTTCCTGCGGAGCTTTGGATTGAAGTCAAAATGTTTGAAAATAACACCGCCCATTTCTTGGTGGGAACTGCAGTTTGGCCAACTGCAAGCGAATGGGTTCCACTTTCGGATGGTATATTTTCGGCAAATACTTCACGGCCTCAGAAGCCAATAATAAGCTTCATTGGACGTCAGATTGGCAAATGCCGTCCTTCTGCATGAGGTCAACAACCTCTCAAAACTTGTGGTGAAAGGTAGATATACACAGTGCGGAACGTTCCAATTTGGAGAGGAACCAGTTCGTGCTTGTGAGTTTCTTGTTTGTGAAGAAAGCACTGACAGACGGCCACAAGCACTCCACTATGGATTCCCTTAGCTCACTTGCATCACTAGCTTAGCGCCCGCTGCGAGCCAGGAGTTGATGGTGAACCTAGCAGCTGCGTTTGATGCTGCGCAGAATCCTGGCTGTCTCGATGGATCTCGCTCCTTCTTCAAGTTGCCTACAGGGAAGTTGCTGTTGTTCAACAAGAGGTAGATCAGAAGGCTACTTGCAAGCCTACGTGAAAGGCAAGACTAAGAAGGCGGTGGAAAGGATACGTGGTCCTGTCTGCATGGTCCACTTGTCCGTGACGGAGAAGCCTGCAATCCTCCTTGACACGGTTACAGCTTTCCTGCTGGTTTATGGCTTGCGTTCTTTGAGCCGGTCCCTTGCTTCTTTTTTTGTCGTCTTTCGTGAGCATTGCCTCGCTATGTTTGCCTCGCTATGTTTGCCATATTTGGGGTTGATCGATATTCCTGGCCCACGAATGACCATGAGTAACTTTCCCATTGAGCGGCACGAATCATCTTCCTTTGCGGTTTCCTCAATGGTCATCCCATGTAAATTAAGGGAGCTTTTGATCAACCCCCATATGAGCCACAATCAAATCCCGGGTAGATGAAGGTTTGTAAGGGGCAGTCCCAGCCAAAAATAGTTGCGGATATCCGCCTTCTTAGTTCTGTACATGTTTCTGGGTCCTGAATATTTTACTACCGGGCATTGATTGCGACTCATATGTGCACTCAAAGCAAGTAATTGTCAAGCCGTCACGAGGAAAGATGTGGTGACGACTCTGGCAAATGTGCTTTGGGGTCAGCCCCATACAGTGGCTGCCACTTGGACCGACCATCTCAGTGTTTCTATGGAACGAAACTCGACCGTTGAAAAGCCCCCGCCTCATTTTCGGGTTTTTCTTTGAGGGTACCCCCCAAAAAAAACAAGGTGGTTAAAAACAGAAACACGGTACCCTCATTGTTTGTTTACCCCATTTGGCGACATTTTCGATCGAGTTTCTATTTGGAGACCGTTGTGTGTGTGTGTGTGTGTGTCCATGTGTCTCAAAACTCGGCCCTGCGCATACTTTTGTTTCCCAAATACAAGCGTAGCCCTCAGCCGGAAACGTGAGCAGGGCAATCTGAGTGAGAGCCTTTTTAGACGAGGGCTTTTCTTTCTCACCGTTTTTTTTCTGCCCTCGTTAAAGGGAAACCAAAAGGAACCAACTCCATTTTGGGCCGCCTAAAAACGAGAGACCCATTCAAACAAGCTTTCCAATCTTTGGGCAATCTCACTGGTAACGGGACACCTACACCTATACCCTTTGTTGGTGCTCACAGTGTTTTTTTTGCATGATAATTTGCGAATTCGCGCAGCTAGCTGCTAACTACTCTGGAACCAACTCCATGTTGGGCCGCCAAAAAAGAGAGAGACCCATTCAGCTAAGCTTTCTAATCTTTGGGCAATCTCACTGTTAACGGGACACCTACACCTATACCCTTTGTTGGTGCTCACAGGTTTTTGTTTTTTAAGCTGATATTTTTCCCGGTTTTGCTCACTCAGACAGCAGCAGAGAGACATGGCTGTGGGTCAAAAATCGGGTAACCCCAAAATGGGTTGCCCTGGTAAATGGAAGCCTGAACTAAACCTGCGGTCAATATCCTGGTGGTTTCATTTATCTAGTGCTACCTTCCCCATTCTTTCCAGGGATCATTATTTCTAGAAAACCTCCGGAAACGCATGGAAACGGATCCGGTTTTCGAAAAGAACGATGGTTGGAAAGAATGGGAAGCAACCCTTAGAAGTTTGACCCATACCCACACCAAACCGCACCCCAACGTCAACGACGTCCAAACCAGGCCTTGGCCTCGATGTGCGACCTGCCGCTCCTGGCAGCGCCGGGACTAGAGCATTATGGGCTGCTGGACGTGGTGCGCTACAGGAGAGATCCCGACTGAGAAGACTCTCTTGGGATTGATTGGACGGGTTCCACTGGTTTTTCGATGGGTTTTATGTTCCATGAATTTTGAGGATTCCCATGACTCAAAAGACCACGGAAGTGTGGTTTCCAGGTGATCAAAGCCAGCTTGACTCCAAGGCTGTTCGTGAGCCGCGGGTGTTGACATATCCTGTTTGTGTTTTGTGTTGGACAGCTTTAAGTTGGGAGCAACACTTAGATTGACACACATGCACGTATGTGTATACATGTATATATATATTAATATATATATATATATATATATATGTATATATATGTATATAGATGTACAAATACACACAGACACAGACATAGACGCAGACACCACGCACACACACACACACACACACAAGCGCGCGCACACGCACACATACCGCTGAGAATTCTTGTGCTGACGAGCACACACACACACACCCACCCACCCACCCACCCACCCACCCACCCACCCACCCACGCACGCACGCACGCACGCACGCACGCACGCACGCACGCACGCACGCACGCACCCACCCACCCACCCACCCACCCACCCACCCACCCACCCACCCACCCACCCACGCACACACACACACACACCACACTCCCCCATTGTGCTGGCGAGTTCTTGCAGGATGGGCCCAGACAGTCCAGACGAGGCGGGGAAATGCAGCCGATTGGCGGCGAAGTGTGCATAGAGTGTGCTTTCAACGTGATACGGGGCACTTGAACCACAATTAATTTCCGGGTAGATGAAGGTTAAGGGGCAGTCCCAGCCAGAAATAGTTTCGGATATCCGCCTTCTTAATTCTTTATATCTAGGTGTCCCAGTAGTGCCCTTTTGCCCTTTTCCGGGGGAGGGCAAGCCCCTACTAAAATAGACTAAAGTACAAAGTTGGTACCCTTATTCGAACCTCTCTACTGGAGGACCTAGACATGGTTCTGGGCCCCGACCATTTTACCGGGTTTTGATTGATGCCTCAGGTGGTCTCCGCGCACGTTGACCCCGGGCTGCTGATCATGAGCCTTCCATCCAGTACTGCTGGCCTTGAGTTGAAAACTGGCTCGCAGGCCTGGTCGGAGATGTGCAAGAGCAGAGTTGGATCCTGAAGTTTTAGAGGGTTTCAAAATTGACACATTGTATGTTTAAGAAAAAACAACTGTTTATCTAAATAGAATAAACATGTTGATATTATTGACATGGATGACACATATATAGTTTGACTATGGAGATGTATTATATATATATATAGATAAGTATAGCATATTGATACTATTGAGATGTATACAGACATATATATATATATATATATGGTCACCCCTCCCGGGCCTACCTTTCCTCCCTTCTAGTTGAAGGTTTCAAGTATGAGCATATATATATATATACGTATATAACATATATTTATTTAGATAGACATGTACTTCTCCGTCCGGGTCGAGGTCTCCGGCAGTTGGCTTGCAGCGCCTCCGGGCCTCGGGGTGCTGTGGACGGGGGCGGCGGCACAGATGCTGGGGCTGCCCAGCGGCGGCCTGGCTCATGGCCAGCCATCGTTTTCCGTGTTTGTTGTGTTCTTTTTTTTTTTTTTGGGGGGGGGGGCAGGCTCTCTTCTTTAACTATATATATATATATTAAAAGGGAACCCCCTTTTGGGTGTACCCCCTATTTTTAACACTACCCCCAGTTTGTGGATTGGCGTCTGTTTGGGTTTGAAAGGGAAGCCCAAAGGACAACCGTCAGTTTGCTCCAAATCCAAACCACCAATTACAGAGTGAAGCTGAATCTAGGTCACAAGGGTAGAACTACCTACCCGGACCCTCAAACTTCCAGCCTAAAAGTGGGTTATAGCAACCCAAAATGATGGGCCGAAGTCCGTTTTTTCATTGGTATTTTGAGGGTCCAGGATGTGTTGTTTTGTTTTAAGGGGAAAAATAATTTTCCTCCAGCTTTCTGCATTCTGCACCCCAAGTCACCAGTGAGCAGCACGGATTTGCACGCAATCTGACTGTAGCGGGGCGAGTCTGAGAAGCATTTGTGTTCTGGAAGATGTGCACCGTGCCACGAAGGTCGTTTGTTTCACAGTGGACCTCTGTACATCAAACGTGGGGTTAAGTCGTGCCTTGGAGGCCTTTGCGTCGCAGATCACTGACAATTCTTGAAATGCCCCTCAAATAAGAACAAACCCCACAGATACAAATTTTGGGCTTCCCCCCCCAAAAAACAACAACATGTTTTTGACTTGCGGTTTCTATGGTGGAAGTACTCAGAGCTCGCCCCGCCTTTCGGCTTCGAGATCTTCCGAAACGTTTCCTTCCGCAAGGTCTTCACCGCGTGGTGGCTTCGCCAGAGAGGCCAGGACGTGGAGCGCAAATCGAAGATTTTACCCTCGGAAGCTGCGGGTATGCCAAGAAACGGCTGTGGTCCAAAAATCCGGTAACCCCAAAACGGGCCGCCCTATGAAAACATGGACTAAAATCTGCGGTTCATGTCCTGGTGGTTTAACTTTGACCTATACCCAATGTGTTTCTGTCTCCCCAAACCAGCAAATGGCTTCAATGATCCCAATGCCTTGATGTTCAACTTGGCTTCGGATGCTCAGGCAGCCGCGCGTGAGTGCCTGGCACGAGATTTGCACCCGCCGCTCGGCTCTTTTTCGGCCAAATCGAAAAGGCTGCGGCTGAAATCTGAAGCGCAGCTGTGAGTGTACCCCCTACTCAAAATACCCTCTGTTTTCAGGGTATTTTTGGGAAAACCTGGTTTTCCATAATAAATACCTCCCTTTTTAGTAGAGGGCCGACATCTGGGTATTGGGTGTAGGGGGTATTCTTGCAGCACTTCAAGCAAGCCATGGCAAATCGCAGATGTTGCTCCCATGTTTTGGCTGGATCAACCGTTTTTAAAGGGGCATGGCCACGTTGGAACACTCGGTGGATGAGATTCCCAGCACAGAATGATGCACCAATCTCAAGCTCCGCCAATTGACACGGAAGTCGATCCAAGCCGGAGTCCTTTCTGGAGTTGGCAACCAGTTTCTGGGTTTCAAAGGGAAACCAAAATAAACACCATTTAGGCGGGTCCAATCTAAAGACAGACCCGATGAAGGATTTGGACTTGCCATTGGACCCAAATGGGGGGACCTCTCGTATCAATGACTGCATTGGGCTCAGCTGTTGCATCAACTTGTGGGCCTTTCTTCTTCAACCCCTCCGGCTTGGCCTTGATTCTTTTGATACGGCTGGTACAGGTTACCAGCTCAAAGAGACGCAAATGGGCGCTTCTCCAATTGGGGACTCCATGTAGGTGGTGTCCTGTTGTTTTCCTTTTCATAACCACCCTACTAAGGGTCCCCATTTTGAAGAAAGGCCCCAGCTGAAGTCCCAATGTTCGCAGATTTCGCAGGCGCGCAGCTTTGCGAGCCCATGCTGCGCTCGGTGGAAAGGGCGAATTGCCAGCTGAAGTCGCTCGGCCGAAATCCCATGGGTCCTCAAAAAAGAAACAAACATTCAACTCACTGGGCTAGACTTAGGATACATTTCACATGTTACCAGTGACTCAAAGGGAAGCAAACAATAGAATATACATTCTAGAACTGGGCCTAAGTCTATTCATGCTCAAAGGTGAAGCATCTTCTGGTCAAAGAGACAACAATTTGGGGGGGGGGGGGTCGACATCAAAGGTGAACCATCTTCTTATCCCGGCAATCCATCAGTGAATTCTTGGTTCACCTTTGCCTGGTCAGTTCTCAGCATCTTTTTGCGGAGTCCGCGCGAAGCGAGGCTGGGCGGCACGGTCGGCACAGAGCAAGTGCTGAGGCGGGAGGGGGATTCGGAGATTCGGAGATTCACAGGGCTCAAGCGGATGAAAGTGAGGGGCTTCCCAAAGGCTGCGGACCTCCGTTTGACTTCCTTACCATGGACTTGGGTCCCATTTCTTTTTCTGAACTCCGCTCGGTTTCGATGGACTCACAGGCTCTGTTTGATTCCCCGATGTCCTGGGCGATTTGAGCCGGAGCGTGCAACCGGGAAGGTGTCGGAATACGTGGGAGGTGTGCAAATACGCAGGGGGGCACGCTTCCCAAGGCTTAAAATGTGTCCGAAAGTGCCAGGAATGCACACCTGTTGTACAATGCATCGGAATGTTGTGCTTTTCAATCAAGCAATGGACGGCAACTTGGGTTTGGGCGCGCGTAGATCGCATCGTTTGGGGAATGCATTGCCCAAAGTAAACATCAGATCCAGCTGTTAGGCATGGAGTGTCATTCTGATTTGACGTGTAAAGGGTCGTATACCTTGTCTTTTTCTTGATGCATTTCCCAACCCGTCGGGACGCGCATCAGCAAGTCTTTACCCGAGCTTTACATAAAGCCGTCTATTTGCACAACAAGCTACACTGCGCTGGATGTGCTCTGACTTCGTAACAAGTGAGTCACTTAATTTCCATCAGTCAAAGGACCTAGTCTGCTGGCATCAGAGTGTTTTGAACTGGATTATCCCCCGAAAGTCTTGTCTTTGAACGCGACTTGTTGCACCAGAGCTCTTGGTGTGTTGGGGTGTGCCATTCGTCCCAACATGCACCATTATCACAAGTGCACTTGCCATCGCTTTTGGCTTTAACAGGTGGTGTTGAAATCTGCTGCGCAAACAACTCAGTGCGTCAAGAACACTCCAAGGATATGTGCGCATCCGAATGAAAAAAACTGGTTTTAGCGAACTCGTGCATCCGAGTTTCTTCTCCTCCAACAAAGCGGTGGGTGACTTGCCACCAGCAGATCTCAGGCTCCAGCTCCAGGAACCTCAAGGGCTCCGTAACCCCAGCTTCGCCCATGTGGGTGGAGCCAGGGAGACAGCAGAGTCGCAGGGTTCAATCAACCGCAACTCAAGCATTACGGAAACACAGGTGGCCTTTTTGGTTGTTTTGGTAGAAAATAGATGGGTTTTCCTGGCTTTGCCTGGTGGTTTAATAATCCACCAGGGAAACCCATCTATTTCATGTACGGAAAACAGTCATGTTCCCAAGTTAGATAAGGGCAAGGCACACCTGGTCATAGATCTCCTCTTGGGCGCTTATGACGCATCCGCTTCCATAGCCTTGTTTCAGGTTCTTAGTTGGCTTTGTGGTTGGGTTTCCATTTAACCCACCAAAAGTTTTCAACCTTAGGGAATCTGAGGGCCCAGGCCGGAAGCTGTCATGATGTTTCTCTGGCCGCAGGCTGCTGCAGGCGAGCGAGGACCACGACGCCGCGCGCTCGGCGCAGCTGATGCACCGCAAGGGCGTGCCCGTGGGCAAGTCCGGCCACTTCGGCCGCAGAGAGGCCCAAAACAAGTCAAACGACCGAGGCCAGTCTGACCGAGGCCAAAAGGATAGACGACCCCCCGAAAACCTGTGAGGGTGTCCATAAACTTCCATTGGCTGAAATGAATATGTTTTGTCATTTTCCCCTGTTGGTTTTAAAAGGAATCGATTTCACTACTGGAAAGATGTTCTCATTTTTCCAGGAGTCTTAAGCAAATGAAGTAAAAGGATGGGCGAGCCCCGAAAACCTGTGAGGGTGTCGCATTTGGAAGAACCCTTCCAAGATGGCGCTTGATTTTTCGGTTTTCCTCTTGGTCTCTCTTTAGAACCAGCCAAGAAAGCGGGTACCCAACAAAGCAGACAGACCCCAAAACCGCTGGCGCGGGGGCGATGCTAGGGCAGCTGCCAGTGATGGGGGGACCGCCCCCCAAAAAAACGCGGTGTTTGCAGCCGGGATCGAAAACGGTGCACGCGCCCACCCCCACGTAATAGCCTTTCCAAGGCAGGCCCCTGGAAACAGGGGCTAGGAGAACGCCCAATGGGTCTAGGGCCAACTCCTGGCACGCTCAGTTTCGTCTTGCGCATCTCCATCGACAGGTGGCATAGCTAAAGCTGGCGGGTCGGCGGGTCCTGAGATGGGACCACGGTCCCTCTCTCGGACTCCGAATCGTAACATGCAACGACGCATGTGCAACTCACCGCGGCTTCCCCCGAAACCGGTTCTCGCGCAAAACGAGTACTGTCGTAAAAAGGACGCTCCCAAATCGAGCGAGCCGTAGACAGGAGCCTTGCCCGGCATATTCCTTGCTTCAGCTCAGTTGCCACGTGCGAACTTCGGGCCTCGTCCTTCGAGCCGCCGAGCCGCGCCGCAGGCCGCAGGCTGGCAGGCCATCGGAAAGACGCGCGCATGGTGATGCCACCTGCCGTATCCCACTTTCAGTTGCCAACCGCCTACGGAAGCCTAGCTGCCGAACAAACAAACAAACCAACAAACAAACAAACAAACAAAGAAACAAACGAGCAGTGCTTTTGCAGACCGCTTGCAACTTGCACAGCCCTCAAAGGTTGAGCTGGCCCTCAATTGTTGACCCTGCAAGGTTGAGCTGCAAGGCAACTCGCCCTGCCAGGCTGAAACCTACAGCCCTCCGCAGTCCCCGTCACGCCGTCGCCCTTCAATCACCAGAGTCCAGCCCAACCTTTGGGCCCGCCCAGCAACCTTTCGGAAAGGCTGAAGCTCGGAAGGGCTGAAACCCACCGTCCAGATGTGGCCATGGGTCAAAATCCAAATCGGTTCCCAGTGAACATCCGATTCAATCCAACCACTGAAATAGGTTCTAAAATGGGTGGTGAAATCACCCACCCAACCAAATGGGATCCCATTGGTTTTGACCCACAGCCATGCGTCAAACCAGGCGTGCGCATGATTGAGAAGCTCGTGCCGCTGCGCGGGGACGAGCTGCAGATGTTGGCGTCGCAGTCCGGACGGAACGCCATGAGGGTTCCCACCATGCAGAGGGGTCCCACCACGCAGACCATGCCAAGCTGCTCGGCGAAGGATGGCGTTTTTCCACCACCTTTGGTTGAATGTGGCACTGGTGGCTGCCAACTGCTGAGGCGATGTCGTGGAGGTCGTTCCCATGTAGCGCCATGTATCCAGGTTGAGCAGCTGGATAGCTCCTTGCCCGCGCGTGAGCGGTCAATATTCATGATCGAATCTTGAAGAACTGATGCCGATTTGGATTCGGGACTCTCACCTGAATTTTTCACAGACTTCAGTTCTCGGGCCAAAATGAATATTGACCCAGGCTGTAGCGACAGTTTTTGTTCGCTCTCCCTGCCATGTACAGTTTGGGTGGTGAGCGAAAGAAATCTGTGGCGGCGAGCTGCTTCTGGAGCCAAAATTTGCAATTTCCAGGGCTCATGTCACACACACGCACAGAGGCGCGTCCCTTTGGGTTCCAAGCTGAAATTGGATGGGTTCCACCGGTTTGGATTATGGCCCTCTTATGTTCCCAAAAGGTCGCTGCGCTTAGCACGTGGGCTTTGAGAGAGGTGGTGCGGTTCCTCCGTCACCCGCGACAGCCTGCAGGCTGGATGCCATGGCGAGTTTCTGGGTTCCACTGTTCGACGGGGCAAGGAGTTGACCGGGTGAGGCCACTTTTTGGCTTGTAGACTCAAACCCAGGTGGCCATGTTTCAAAACCAATGGATCCCATTTTGGGATAGGTGCACCACCCATTTTAGAACCTATTTTAGTGGTTGGATTGAATCGGATGTTCACTGGGGGCTAACCGATTTGGATGTTGACCCATGACCAGGATAGGTTTCTAGGGTTTGATTCCCCATTCTTTCCAACCATTGTTCTTTCCAAAAGCCGGATCCGTTTTCCCTGAGTTTCCGGAGGATGTCTAGAAAGATTCGGATCCCTGGAATTGGGGAAGGGGAAGGTACCCCTAGGTTAGTTGATTTCCCCAGGTGAAAACGGGCAGTCGCCAGAAAGCAGAGCCTGGTTGACGGGGCTCTTAAGCCAAGCTTTCGACCATGAACTTGGTGGCTCCCAGCCATCCGGTTCCTTAGCCTTTCAGCTTTTTAGTGTTTATTGGTAGTTTCCATTTAACCCACTAAAAGTTAAACTTTTAGCGGGGGATCTGAGGGAAGCTCAGCAAAGAAAACCGAAAAGAAAACCCACCAAGCGGGGAATGGGGGGGGGGTCCAAACCAAAAAAAGCCAGACCCGTATTGCCGCCAAGACCTTCTGCAAAGAACTTCCGCAGGGTCTGCGAAGCATTTTTTGTTCACAGATTCGCTGCCCGGCGGTATTCTGCTGGGTTGGGCGATTGAGTCGATCATTTTACCCTGAGGTTGGGGATAAGATTCTGCCAACGGAACGAAGAATCCCAGACACTCCATAGGAATATTAACCCATATCCCTCCATATGGGTCAGTTCTGTTGGTATAATATATATATATATATACTACCTGCATGGTTATGGAGTGTGTGGGAATATATTCATAGGTAATAACCCTCTGGATGAGGGGGTGTCCCATTCAAGAGGCATTCACTCAAGAGGTCTCTGAAAGTCACTTTCGGGACACACCGGCGCCTAAATTGCCACGTGGGGGGTTGATCCAGAGGTTCATGACACATTGGGTGACCATAGCAACCACAAACAAGATTTGATTTTCTCCCCCTGAGGAAAGTTACCCACGGTCAGAACTGGGGCCAGGAATATGGATGAACCGGGCCCCAGATGTCTTTTGATGTTGGATCAGCTCGTGACTTGGGCTCTTGCGATAGGACGTGAAGAACACGAGCAGGCCTGCGCCGGTGGTGAAGGAGGTGTTAGAGGCCGGCGTTCCATGTCCGTGGCTGGTTCGTTGGAGGGCGGAACCTGGATCTAGGTTTTCCAGTACCCTTTTTTGGGGGAGGGTTCCCCTACTAAAATAGACTACAGAAGAAAGTTGGTACCCTTATTCTAACCTCTCCACTGGAGGACCTAGTTGATGGAAGAGAGCACCGGCCAGGCTGTGTCCGTACTTCTCGCTCAACCTGAGACCAGGCGTCGGCAGAAGGCTAAAGCTGGTTGATGCTCCGTTGGATGCTCGAACCAGCCCGGACCCCAAAAAACGGGTCCGCTAAAACGTGGTTCTCTAAAACATGTGGTTGTGGGTGCCATGTGAATCTGTTGGAGTCTAGATCTCTCAGTCCCTGTAAACTGACAAACTGACAAGTACCCAGTGGAAAAACCTTGTGTTGGCCGAGTGACCAATTTGCCGCAGCCGCGCCAGCGCGAATTTTTGGGTATCACCATGGAGCCTGAAGGCCATGATCTAGACCTAAGTCAACTAGACCTCAGTCAACTGGAGCTGGCAGATGACGAGATTGACAATATTCTCAGGGACATCTCACAAGTCGAGAGCCTTGGCAGCATGCCGAGGTTCAGAGATGGCTACTGAAGGGTGAAAGCTCGATCAGAACCAAGGTTCTCAGCCTAGCTCTATCTTGTGCTCTTCTGTTGCGGGGGGGGGAACTGCAAAGGTGGTTCTGTGATCTTTGTACTGCTTTTCTTGCTTGTTCTCAGTCCGTAGGGAAATGTAGGGAATACCCTCTTCCAACCATCCAGATTCGTCCTCGTCGGGAAAGGAAGGTGGTTTATCCCATATTCAACGAGAGCTAGCAAATGTTGTGTGATCAGAGACTTATACGCTGAATTCCATTCGAACACTCCAGCAAATGGCAAAATACCTAGGGCTTCAAGAACCTGTACAAATGTCGTACCCTGACTAAAACATCGTGTTTTTTTCTCGATTTTCTGAAAACATTGTGTTTTCAGGAAAAACATCGTGTTTTTGATAAAACCCCTTAAAACTGGGCTTCTGAGGCCAAACACTCATTTGGAGCAAAGGGTCAAAGGCAAGGGTCGGGAGTGGATTCACACAGACATCACCCATTAAGATTTCAACTGAGGGCAACGCTCTATACTGAGTATGCTTCAAATTCTAAGGACCACATTGATGAGCCTGACAGCCAGGGTGTGCAGCTGGCTTCAGTCTTGAAGTACCTTTCACAGCAACAGGCACCTGAAGACTGGCGCCAGGTCATACCGAACCAGTTTGAAGGGGGTGCTGGAATCCGAAAGCTCCTTTTGGTGCAAAACAAGACCAGGTGACACTTTTGAGATTGTTTTTGTTTAAATCAATTTTGAGTTTTTTTTAGCAAATGGGGCGGGATCCTGGCGGCTAACCGCAGAAACCCGCAGAAAACCCGTAGAAACCCATAGAAACCCCGTAGAAACCCGTAGAAAGCCCGCAGCCCCAACCGAAAACATCGTGTTTTTGGAAAACATCTTGTTTTCTAACCCGTAGCTAAACCGTGGAGAACCCGTAGTAAAGCGTGGCAAAGCGTGGAAATTCTATGGGTTTTTCGGGTTCAACCACGAATGCGCTAATTCGAGAATGTTGCTGGAAAACAACGAAGACGTGAGCAAAAGCACGGTCTTTGCTTGAGCTTGCGCGCTGTTCGAAGCCAGCACGCCCTCATCATGGCACTGCTGCTTGACAAGTGTCATAAAACCGTGGTACTTTTGACTATTTGGGTCCCCGGCCTCCTTCTTTCAGGTTGGAGTTGCGAAAGACGAGTGGCGAATGCGAAGCTGATTTCGTTGCGAGTGCAAAAGGGGAGGGCGATGGGCGATTCTGAGGTTGAGATGATGCTTTTGAGATCTTTTGAGAACGGATGACGAGTTGAAGGAATGTATGGGAAACTGCTTGAAATCGAAAATGCGGCGTTTCCCGAAAACATCGTGTTTTCCCAAAAAACATCGTGTTTTTTGTAGGTATGACATTTTCATCGGTTTTTGAGGCTCCTGGTACCTGAAAATCGCAGCAAGTGTAACTCGCTTGCCCAAAGCCCACCTTTTAACGCTTTGGTTTTCCCATTCTGGTCCTTTTCTAGTCAAGGCCCTAAAAGGTTAACCTGGTAATTTCCAGGTCCTTTGGGCAAGTGAGGTAGTCAGCTCACAGCGAAGCAGAACGCGAAAAATAAGCTAAAACCTGCGGCCACACATGCACACACTCGGAACCAGAGCCTGAGCCTATCAAGAAAAATACAATCGGAACTGATGATGTTTCGTCAGCCATGGGTGCCGCTCCGTTGCATTCAGCATTAAATCTTCACGTTGCAGCGTTGCTTCAATTTCTTTGCGGATTCGAAAACAGGTTGGTGGTTGGCGCTTATGAAGCGCCTGTCCTGGCTTCGGGGGATTTTGCGGTCGATTTTCTCTTGGTTGGCACTCATGCGACGCGTCCTATACATTGTCATAGATGCTTGCTCGTGTAGCGCATGGCAACCACTACACTTGTTAGAACCACTAGCTCGAAGTGATAGCTGGATGATGGGCATGACACTTTTTGGTGGGCCATAGAGTTCAGCAGCCGCCAACTGCAGCTTGGATAGGGAGCTTAGAAATTGTTCTAAAAAGTTATGTGATGCTCCATCAAGAGCTATCACCAGAAAGTAAACATCGAGAAACACGATGACCTGGACTGTCAAGCGCATATACTTGTGGCGCTGGTTCCTTTTTCCTCCCTTTTTTTTAACATTGGCCTTTGATATCCTTTGATTTTGTTCTACATAGCAGCTTCACGATTCAGCTCCAGAAGACAGCCACCTGCCGATTTGGTGCGCCACCTTGTGCCATGGGGTATTCTTTACACGATACTGTCCGTTAAACGCTTGGATAAGTTGGCCTCCTAGTTAGCTGGAATAGGTTCAAAGCACCAGATGACCATGGTCAAAAGGCTTTGTGATGCATAGGTTGATCCGCTATGTTCAATGTCTTTACACCAAACCATGGCAGTGTTTTTTGCGCTTTGTGCACCAATCAAACAAAGTTTCTCGCTTCGCGATGCGCACAATTTTGACCGTCAAAATGTACAGGTACGTGCCAAATAGGGGACCCTTCAAAACGGATGTCGGTTTTCCCGGCGGTTTCCCCTTTTTCCCACCCCAAGCAACATAAACATACCCTTCGCCTCAAACAAACGTGTGGGTATGGGTCAAAATTAAACCATCAGGATATGGACCGCAGGTTTTAGTCATTGCTGCCATTTGCCGATCGGGCAACCCATTTTGGGTACCTGTGTTTGACAATCACACCCATGTGATGCAGAACCCGCAGAACGCTTTGGTACCCTCCCCAAACCTTCCAGTACCCAGCAGCACCACCCGGCTCCGAAGTGTTGCTTTTTGGGTTCTCGTGCTTACCGGATTTTGGTTACCTGGTTGAGTCAGAAGGCCCACCAGCACCCGGATTGCTTTTTCTTTTTACATGGTTTTTGTGTCAGAGGGCAGTTGGGGCCCTCTGCCATGAGCTCACCCGGTGCCATGAGCTCAGCTCAGGGTGCTGGCCACGGAGATCGCCAAGATGGAGATCTCCGAGCCCGAGCTGCTGCGGGCGACCTCTCCGCGGCGGGTCTTGCGGGGCTTCGGCCGAGTACTGCGGCTGGACCTTGCGTTGGGGCAAAAGCACTGGGAGAAGTGGAGCCGCCCAACTAGGCGAGCAATGCCGAGGATGCCAGGGTGGTGCTTGTTTCGGGAGTGGCGTTGGTTGGTGGCAAGCCATCCGGTTCCTAGGTTTGTTGGGTGTTTCTTGGTTTAGTTTAGTGGTAGCTTCCCATTGAAAACCACTCAAGTGTTCGACTAGTAGCAGGGATCGAATGGAAACAGCCCAGGTGTGAATTGGAATTTGCAGGGTGAGTTGTTTTGTATTTCAGGAAAGGGTCCCTATCCTAAGGATGGCTAGGGGTGAAAAAGGGTTCAAGTAGCTTCCAAGGGAACTGGGTTGGCTTCCCAACAGCAGGGCGGGGAGGGGGCAATGGAAAAGGGAAAACCCTATTCTTCTGGCTTTCTCAGGTCAAACCTCGATGCTTTTGAGGCAAACCTAAAGAAGCTGAAGGTTGATTCCGATGCAGCGGGGGGGGGGGGTGTTGGCAAGAGTTTGATGCGAGAAGGATCCCAAACAGAATGGGGTTCATGGTGCCCTGCGATTTTTGTTCGGCGCAAGAAATTAGGGTACAGCATTTGTGTGCTTTCTTTTGTCCTCCGTTCCTAGAGTGTTCCAATCCCTTGACCAAAGAGCAAAGGGCAAGTTGCAAGGGTGGGCAGGGCGTTCATTGCCCAGAAAGCGGAGAGCTGTTTGGCTTCTGCTCAGAGTCACGCCGTCTCCCCATTTGTCTCTCCTAGCTTGTACTTGGTGACTCGGACCTTGTCTCCTCACTTGACTCCCCACAGTCTCCCCACTTGTCCCGCAGGCTCTCCCCGCTTGTTGCAACATTGTGGGTCCCCACTTGTCTCCCCACTGGTCTCCCTGCTGCGTGTGCTTGCTAGCCCGAACCTAGTCACAGCTTGTCTCCTTGCTCGTCTCCCGATTTCCCCGTTTTTCACGCTGCTTGTTCACTCGGACGTTGCGAATGGCCGAGTCCATCAAATCACTCCTGCTCCCCGACTTGTCGCCTGGCTTGGGCTTGCCGACTCGGGCCTCGTGGCTTGTGTGCCCACTTGTCTCCCTTGTGTCCCTGCTTGTGCTTGGTGACTCGGACACTTGTTTAGCACGTCTGTTTTCTCCTGTTGCCTTCCATGGCACTTACTTGCGCTCTTGGTGCTCCACGACATGGAATGCAAAAGCTGCGACAAGACTTGACGACAACAGTTGGTTACCCAATTGGTTGTTGCTCATTCCTTGCACCCCATTCATGCGAAGCAATGCCTTGTCCTTGACTTGGCAGCTTGATTTGGCTGCCTAGGCATGGTCTCCGGTTGTTGGCAAGTTGTGGCCCAACTGAAAGAAGCTGATGCGTAAATTGTTTTTTGAGGTCGATGCCGGTTGAATTTGAGGATCGTCAAATGCGCAAACCAGGAAAGGGATAAACACGTTGAAACATCAAACAGTTCAAACATGAAATGTTTAAACACGTTTACAGGCCCTCCCTTTTTTGTTTAAACGTTTAAACATCATCCCGACCGGGAGATGCTTAAACCTGCTTCGGCAAATCTGTAGCCGCAGCGGTATGGCACGCAGTTTTTCAACTTGGCAACGACTTGCTGGGGCGGTGGATTGGAAAGCTTTGCAGGGTAGGAAACGGGTGGCAAGGGCTGCGGCATTGCAACTCTGCAAGGTCTGCAGTTTGGCAGAGTTGCGTGGGCAGCGTATGGGTTGCCAACTTGGCAAGCGCGTTTTTGACAACATTCAAACAGCAACTGTTTCGGCGGGCCGTTTAAGCACGCTTAGCCGTTTATGGGAGTGACATCGTTTAGGCGGACCGTTTAAACATAAACATGTGACATTTCTTAAGCGATCCTTGAGGGAGACACTGCTGACGCGGACCGTTTGTATAAACATGTCTTAAACTGTTGCAAAATGTTCAAACTGCCCCCAACACCTGCGTCTTCCTGCGTGCTGGTGCGGGTGGTGGTGGGAGTGGTGGTGCTGGTGCTGGTGCTGGTGCTGGTGCTGGTGCTGGTGCTGGTGATAGTGATAGTGATAGTGATAGTGATAGTGGTGATGGTGGTGAGAGTAATACTTTGACCTTCTCGCGCCAAATGCTTCTAGCCAAGGGGCAAACAAGGCTGGCGCAATGTCCACCGCTTGAACAAGCCCCCAAATGTTTACCCAGTTTTCTGCTCACTGTGTGTCAAGGCAATGTGTAAATGAATGCTATTTAATCAGTGTTTACACAAAAGTTCAAACAATTTAAGCCTGAGCCAGCGACATTCCTGGCGCAAACCCCAAAGCCGCCACCTCTTCAGGCAGATCGGGCAGTTCTGGAGCCATTCGTGGCAGGCAGACCCTTGGGCAAAGGTCTTGCTGCTCTTTTTGGTTTGCAACGGCATGCCCGCCATTGTCGTGGGCACGTTGGCCGCTTTAGCGGCGAGCTTTTTGTGCGGCTTTGGAATTCTGCCGGGCTATCTTCATACGCCCTGGAACCATCCGGAGCTGGTGGTGGCTTTGTTGCATTTCGCTTGCATGTTAGGACTTTAACTTTTTCCCGGAAGCATCGCGAAGGGATTTTTTCTAAAAGCGGCTGCAAACTTCACCTGCCAACTTCTTATGCCAACTTGCCAAGAAGTTGTTTCACCTGCCAACTTCTCGTGCCAACTTTTCGAGAGTTACTTCACCTGCCAACTTCTCATGCCAACTTTTCGAGAGTTACTTCACCTGCCACCATCTCATGCCAACATCTTGAAAGTTATTTCACCTGCTAACTTCTCATGTCAACTTCACCTGTCAACTTCGCCTGCCAATTTTTCGAGAGTTATGTCAAGCATGGCACTTGTTAGGTAAACACAGTCCGTCTAAAATGCGAAGTTAAACTTCAACGTTGAAGATGAGGGTAAAAATAGTACGCAAAGAGCACTCCCAGAGCTCCGACTGCAAATCACAATTTTTAAGTACAATAGTAGTGCACGAAGCGCGCTCCCGCAACTCCAGCTGGAAATTCGCAATTTGTACGCACAAAAGTAGTACGCGAAGTGCGCTCCCGCAGCTCCGGCTGCACAACCGCTGCTTCTACGTACAAAAGTAGTAGGCGAAGCGCACTCCTGCAGCTTCGGCTCGAAATTCGCAACTTCTAAGTACAACAGTAGTACGCGAAGTACATTCCCGCAGCTCTGGCTGAAAGCTTGCAAGTTTAAAGTGCAAAAGTAGTACGCGCAGATCACTCCCAGAGCTCCGACTGCAAAATCGCAATGTTCACGTACAACAGTAGCACGCGAAGCGCATCCCCGCATCGGGAATGCACTTTGCGTACTACTTTTGCACGTAAAACTTGACTTCGTGCAGTCCCCGCATTGTCCTTTGTGGCTGCGCAAGCGTTACGCCAAGCACAACCGCGCAGACAAGAAGCAGCGCGGGCGCTGATCCGCGGACGGCAGCAGTTGCAGGGGGGCTTGCCGGCTCAGGCGAATTCGAGCCAAAGTTGCAGGAGCGCTCTTCGTGTACTACTTTTACACTTAGACATTGCGATTGCTCTGGAAATGCTCTCTGCGTACTACTTTTGTACTTAGAAGTTGCGAATTTCGAGCCGGAGATGGCTCTGGCTCAAGAATAGGAATTCTCAAGTACAAAAATAGTGCTGCCGCAGTTCTGGCTGCAAAATCGCAAGTTTTGGGTACAAAAGTTGTACGCGAAGTGCATTCCCGCAGTTCCGGCTGAAAACGCAAGTTTCAAGCATGCAAGCAGCACGCGAAGAGCATTCACGCAGCTCCAGATCGCAAATAGTAACTTTTTTGAGTACAAAGGTAGCACGCAAAGTGCGCTCCTATGGCTCTGGCTCAAGAATCGTGCGCGAAGTGCGCTCTCGCAGCCCCAGCTCGAAAATCAGTTTTTAAGCGCAGGAGTAATGTTCGGAGAGTGCGCTCCATCATGTCCAGCTCGCAAGAATGCAACTGTGAAGCGCAAAAGAACCGCCCAGTAGCTTATGCGCGCAAAAGTAGTGTGCGAAGTACACTTCCGTAGCTAAGACAGCCACCTTCTTGCGCAGCCAAACTGCGTACTGATTTGGACAAGAGAGGTTGACAAAAGAAACGGGCACAAAGAGTGGACAAGAGGTGTTGTAGAGCATGATGTGCAACAACACGCACAACGTCACGCGCAGCATGATTGGCAACATCGTGCGCAGCATCACGCACGGCACCACGCACAGCTTTGCGCGCAGCACCAACTCACAACATTGCTCGCAACAGAAACTGACGCGAGAAATTGCGAAGCATAATGCTAAGCTTGCTCATCAGAACTTGCGGAGGCTAGGCTTGAGCAGGGACATTGACGTGTTTACGCTTTGTTTCTTATGAGGCGGGGGAGGCGTCAGAGTTGATTTAACGTGTTAAACTTTTAGCAGAGCAGAAAGCAGCCGAGGTGGAGCAGGGGCCATGGAGCCTGGCCAGCGGCTGCGTGAGCTCGCTGCTGGTCTTGTTGTTGCTCCGCTCAGGCCGCTCCGTTTTCTTAGACCGGATTTGCATTCACCAATCGGACGAGCACTTAAAGGGCTTGGCCATCATGAACATGGGCGGCCTTCTCAAGAACTCGGAATCTCTCCTCGTGATGTGGGATTCGACGTACGCCGAGAGGCTTTGGTGCGTGTTTGAGCTCGCGGCATATTTGAAGAGCCATGAAGACTCGAGCTGCAAGTTGATGGTGCGGCCCGTCTTGCTGGGGCCGCTCACGCTCATTACGTTCTTTGTAGTGACGTTGCGAAGTTGCATACTGGTGGCGGGCTTTCCTGTTGTTTCCAAGGACGTTCTTGCAGGCCTTTCAGCTGTTGCAGCACTCCTAGCTGTTTGCGCTTTGCAGGTTCAGAAACTTCGTGGCTACAATCGTTCCATGGAGGCCTTGCAGCATCAGCTCAGCAGCTTTAGTTTCGCTCAAACGAAGTCATATTGCTGCAGCGCGAATCACAAGGATGACAACGGCGCACCTTTTCGTTGTGATCGAGAGATTCTCCTGGAATGCATCACTCTGTGGTTTGGCTCCGTAGAGAGCTTTGAGCAATGTGTGCAGTCCAAAGTTTCCGCATCCTTGCTTTCGGGTCTAGGAAGCCATGCTCTCCCCTATTCCTGGATTTTAGCTGCGTCTTCCCCGTTTTTGTGGGCAGCAGCCGATTCAGCGGCATCCCTTTTCCGATGCGGGGAGTGGAGAATTGGCCTGCCGTACCTTCTGAATGGTCTTGCTTGGTGGCTTGCAGCGACCCCAGCGCTCTTCGTGGTCTGTGGGCTGGTGTCGCACAGGCTGCGGGCAAGAGCTGACAGGCAGTGCGTAGACCTTTTAAAGTCGATCGTGGGAGCAGTTTTTATAATAATTCTCGCACTTTTGGCGGCTGCCGCGCAGCAGGCCTGCTTCACACTCGTCGATGACGAATTGCATGCAGCGCTGGCGTTTTCCGGTGGCATGACGCTGCTTGCTGGTATCACTTGGAGGAAGTGTAAGCCTAGCTGAGCTGGGCTGCCACGACCCCGACTTTCGGCTTTGGCGCCCTTTTACAGGGTCGGCGGCGCATCCCCCTGTAAAGGAGGAGATGACTCTTCTCAGCCCTTCCGCGCGGACTTTCAGCTGGGGTGCCGGTCCCGGTGATGCCCAGAAAACTCTCAGGTTTTGCCGGTTTTTAACCTCGCCTTTTTGCCGCTGAAGGCTCCCTGCTCCGGAAAAAGCTTGAACTCCCCCTGGCAGGTGGGAACGACTGAAGCAGATGATCAGCAAGCCCCAGTTCTTCGAGAAGTTGCAGCGGCTGGGCCCTGAGAGCCAAGTGAGCTATTGAGGGCACTCTTTTGGGTGGTCAAGCAAAAAGCAAAACGTCCCCCATTGTGACACACACACCCCCATATAAAACAAAATGCCACTGCCACTTGAGCAGCGTTTTTTTTCTCAGATGATGGGTTTTAGCTTCGTGGGGAACTCTCAAAAGGTTCGCGAAGGCAGTTGTGTGACACATTGTGTGCCGCGAAGCCCCGCGAAGCCAATTCGCGCAGCCTTTAATGAAGCCCTAAACTTTGGCTTCTCCCGACATGTTCTCATATGTGTTCTTGCCACACAAAACCCAAAAGTGGTCCATCCGACCGCTGCTGCTTTGATGGCAGTTGGGGTTGGGACCCCGGGTGCTGGGACCCGCGGGTCCCGGGGGGAGGGGGAAGTCCGGGCGGCAGGTTGGACTTGCGGAACGTGTCCAAGGAGCAGTTCAAAAAGCTGGCGGGAACCCGGCGGTTCAACGAAAATTCGGCCTGGTCCCTTGCTTCCATTTGCTCAAGAATGTTGTTTTTCCCTGATGGTTTTAAAGGGAACCTATGACTACTGAAAATATGTTTATTTACATGGAAGCTTGAAAACATAGGTGTTGTTTTGGTGGAAATTAGATGGGTTTCGCTGGTTTACCTCGTGGTTTAACCATCTACCAGGGCCATCTATTTGCCCCAAAAGGGCACCTATGCTTAAAAATTGCATTTCTGTGTCCATAGGGTTCTCAAAGGTCCCATGTAAAGCATGGTTGACCCGAGGGGGCCCAATTTAGATGACAATCCTGAAAGGTAAAGGGTAAGCAATGATGGTTATAATTAACCCAACCATTGCTTTAATGGTGGCCTGCCTGAATCCCAGAGGACCCGCACCAGTTGTTTCTTAATCCCGAGAAAAGGATGCCTGGCGAATTGGCCAGGCAGCTTCAGACGTCTCTCCAGACAAATATGTCTCATTGGGATTTAGTTGCAGGCCACCATGAAAAAACAATGGTGGGCATAGGTGTCCTTTTTAGGTTACCTTGTTGGCGTTTAGGATGGGGAAGGTTCTAGGTTTGTAGAATGGAGGACGCTTGGGGTCGTAAGTGTCCTTTTGATGGGTTACTTTGGTCCAAAAACATGACACTGGTTTAGATTGATCTTATGCCATGTACCAGGGCCATCTATGTCTATCAAAAGGCCACCTATGATGGCGGGGTGAATGTTTCACCGTTGTTTTCCGTGGATGATCTATCTTCGGTCCCCCTGCCATTCCTTTTTCTTTAACGGGGGCTCACATGGAGTGTCATGGAAGCCTCAGCCTCATGGGATCACTCGTGCCTCAGAGGCCCGGCGATAAGTCCACAGAGGAGATGCCACAGAAATGCCCATCTTTGGATCGGGTTTGGGCCGTGAAATAGATGTGTTCCACGGGTGTTCAGGGAGTTTTATGGCACAAACTTGACAAACCAAGCTTGTTTCATCTTTCTCCAAAGGGACAACTGTGGTCCAAGCACCGCAAAGGTGGAGGACGGACATTTAGATCCGCATTGCAGTGATCTTCGTAATTGTTCTGATTATTGTTGGATTGGGGAGTCGATTCTTTGTACTTGGATGACACTGCGGGTATTATGTTCAGCAAAAGGCATGCTGCAGCCGATTTGAGCTTTATCCAGGCTAGGGTGTAAGAGGGGTGTCATTAAGCCCAGATCGTTCTGATTCTGGCGTGTGAGTGAAAGAGTGCGACCATTGCCAGCGCGACAAGCTGTCCCACCCCCACTTTGACGAAGAGCTGATCAAAACTGCCCGGACTCCTATGATTGCCGACAGTTGAGATGTTTTGATCTCCGATTGCCATGGCGCTCGGATATATGTTATCTTGGCTTTGTTTGTGGCATTGTTGCTTTGCCACACGCTGTTCCCGCTTTCTTCCTTTCTCTCCGTGCTTCCGGCACCTGATGTGTATCGAGCAGCGTTTCCTTTCTCATGCGCTTGCGGAAAAAATAAGAAGAACAAACACGAAGCGCGCAATTTCCGGCTTTGAGGTCAGCGTGCCGATGGTGCCTTTGGCCATGTGGACCCCACCTCAGTGTGCGCTGCACGGCCCTTTCCGACTTCGCAGGGTGGTCGCCGCGCCAAAGCGAAAAGCGAAAAAGCGAAAAGCGAAAGCTTGGCGCTAGCGGGCCCAGGTGCCGAGCCATTGGAGTCTATTTGTCCAAGACCAAGTGCCCTGTCCAGTGAGACAAAGCATGCCTCCAGGAAGTATGTCTTTGTTTTGCCCCTACGGGTTTTATTGCGGGAATCAATCACTGCTGGACATATGGGAAATATGGGACATGTGTGTGTGTGTGTGTGTGTGCTTTTTCATCTGGGAAGCCCCTTCAACCGCAGGTATCGGGGTGGTCCGGACATTCGCCCCGTGGCCGGCTCCGGCGCTACACCGCAGCCGCGGTATCAAGGCGGATCGCGGGAAATCAGCGGAGCTTTGGCGGAACGAGGTTCATAATAGCTTCCCCTAATATTTCGGTTCGTTCGCTTCTTTCGGGTCGGTTCGGTGCGAAGGCCATCATGTAGTACAAGGCTGTGTCTTGTTTTGAGGGACCCAAATTTGGGCTGGTGTCAGGGAAACCAGGGTAAAACCACCGTTTTGTTCCCCGTGCATCAAGGTGACGACGCACAAGCACGTGGTTGGCGGTTGGCATTTGTGTGCAGTGAAAAGGGATCCTGAGCAGAAAAGGGCCAGATTTAGAAAGTCTGGCGCAGGTTTTGCTGGCGGTATCTCAGATTCTGACCTTGAGCTTGACCGCTGCATCCAGCACTCCAGTTTGGGGGATGCGTTGGTGTCTGTGCGGGAGCAAAGGCAACTTGCGGAAGTTCCAATTGTACAAACACTGAGCCACTCAATGTGCGTTTTTTGTGTGTTTGTTTTTTCCCCCGTGCCAGAGCGAAGATCCAGCGCAGCGATCCTTGGCAAGCAGATATATAGTGCGTGCAAAGAGTGTGCCCTCAAAGCAAGGAGCCACCGCCAGTCAGAATCCATTTGTTTGACGGTACCCTTTTTGGTGGTTCAACCAACAGAAAAACCGCGTGAAACAACACACTTTCTTGGGGCCTCCTAAAAAGAAGACAGAGCCAAAAACGGGTTCAGCGGGCAAAGGCTCTTGGCGTTTTCGAGCGAGGATGGACATCTCCCCTGACTTGAGCCGTTTGAGCCCAGAGGAGTTGAGGCGGGTCGATTCGTTGCCACGAAGCTCAACACGTCAAAGAATGGCAAGGGCCCAATTTGGATGGCAGTTCTGAGGAAAACCATATGGCTGTTGTCCAAAATGGGGTAACCCCCAAATTTGGCTTGCAGTTTGTAAATGGAAACATGGACTTAAACCTGTGCCCTGGTGGTTGAATTTTGACCCATACCCACATGGTGCTGTGAATCCCGGGGAAGGCATTGTCTTGTAATTCCGTGATTGCCTTTTGCTTTGGGAACTTGTTGAAGCGCCAGCAGTACATGTTCAGAGTTCAGTGAGGGCTGGGAGGCGATTCTGAAATTCGCCCGCGCAGCTCATTTCGCAGGCGAAGCAACAGGAGCATGGATGCTGGCTTGCCCTCATGTTTTTTTTGGTTTTTGTTTTAAGTTTTCCCGGATTGGACTCAGCAGCCGGAAGGTGAAACACGACCTGCCGCCAACTCATTTCACCGCGGTTCACCTCATTCCATCGATCGAAATCGGATCGATTTCGAGCGCGATTTCGAGCGCGAAGCTGGTGAAAGCATCATGGGCAATGTGGTGCGGAGCATGCGGCCCTGCTGCTTCAGCTGCGGCCTCAAACCGGGAGGCCGAGGTGTTCAATTCGAGTCGACCTGAAATGACCCAAGGTGGTTTCATTTACTTGGTGGCTCCCAGCCATCCGATTCCTTAGCTGTTTAGCTGTTTAGTCGGTTTAGTGGGGGTGTCCGTTTGACCCACGAAAAGTTGAAATTTTAGTAGGGGATCTGCGGGCAGCCCAGTTTAGTCATGGCCGCCAAAGGTGATCATCTTTGGCGTACAGGTCCCCAGGGCAACTGCGACACTTGGGACTGAAACAACTGACCCCAAAATCCCAAGGGACACAGCTGTCGAGAATCAAAAATACGATCGGCTGAGGTCGAGACAACAGTGAGGCTGGACCCGGGGAGGTAGAGAAAGAAAGGAGAGTGCGAATGGACTCCAAACCTGCGTCTGGCTGAGGCATCGCCTTGGATTTTGCTTTTCTGACGGATTGTTTTTTTGTTTATGGTGTTTCAAGGCACACACACACAGATTGCCATGAGTAGGAAGCCCCGGATGTCCTAAAACATCGGCCCGCACGGGTGCCAATGGATCGCCAGGAGGGCAAGCGGCGACTGGATGTCCCCGGGTCCAGCTCCCCGATTTCCCCGAAGAGCGCCTTGGCCAAGTCGCTCTTGGTGAATCCCAACTTGCTGGCGCAGGCGCCGGGCGAGTTCCGAGCGAGTGTCGAGCGAGTGTCCAGCGGGGTTTCCCCCAGCTAGGTGCCCTTTCACCGAGTTGTTTTTTGGGGGGAGGGGTCCAAAAACGAAAATAGACTACGGCAAAAGCTGGTACCCTTATTCTAACCTCTCTCGCCGATTTGAAGCCGTGTTGGATCTTGTTGGCTTATGACCTGATGCCGTGAATTGCAGTTCGAGTTCGAGAGCTTGTTGGCTTGGCTTGTTTTCTCGTCTATGAAAGCTTGATTGCTTGGCAAATTGAACCAGAGGTCGAAGGCATTTAAGATAGGGAGTGGCTCTTTTCAGGAGAACCCCCAAAAGGGTGTTTTTCTTTCGGTTTCCCTTTAAAAACACAAACAAAAACACGGGGTACGGTTGAAGCAAGACATACCCATATTTGAGTGGTATGGTTGCAATGGTAGGGAACTGTTCATGCATTGAAGCACAGATCTGCCCAATTTAGCTCATCGAGGCTTGGACACTAGGCAACGAGGACATAATTTACAACGTGGTTCTTACATGGTAAAGCATTGGATTTCTTGCAGCCGATTTCGATGTTCCGCTTCGGGATGGGTTTGCCAGATTGCCAGGTCTGCTGGCAGGCTTTTCGCCGCTCCGAGAAGCAGGGGCAAATTATGGGGTCGGCGCCTCTAAGAGGCCGCGGTTTGGGTGTGCGATTCGTTGGGGGGGGTACTTGGATTCGTTGGATAGATGGATGGTTTAGATCTCGGACATTCTGCAGGTGCCGGGTTGGTTCAGAGACATGTTTGTTGCCTTCGGGCCAGATTTGGACGCCAAATTTGGGCGCCTTCAGCGGTCGGCACGCCTTTGGTCTTCAGACTGCGGATCTTCTACTTGGTGGTTTGGAGCCGAATCGGTGGTTTCGTTGCAAGTGGGGTCTCCCATTTGCCTACAAGAATCGCTTCAAATCCAAGCCCAGTTCGAATCAAAAGCACGAAGTGGTCACTTGAATGGGGCCGCTGACGTGGCCTAGGCAGGACCTCCAGCATGTCAGCTGCGATCTTTGCGAGCAGACAGGGATGGGGCAGCCCTGGCGAGTGCTTTTGGTCCGCATGGCTGGCCTTTGTCGTTTTCTGCCTTGGTACCCCTTTGTTGGCCGATGTCAAAGGGAAACCAAAAGGAACCAGCTCCACAAAAATTGGGTCGCCCAAAAAAGAGAGACCCGTGTATCGACTCAGCTTTCCAATTTTTGGACAAGCTCACGTGGGGGGGGAAACAAAACAGATCTCAAGGATCCTGGTGTATCTCCTTTCTTCCGATCGGTGTTTTCCCTTGGCGGAGGCTTGCTCCGCTTTGTTGTCCGCCAGGCCTTACTCGACAAAGCTGGAGCAGTTGGCACTGCTGGAGATGGGCAAGGCTTGGCTGAAGCCAGACAAATTGGGGGAAAGCCATCATTTTAAGGGGGCCGATTCTTAAGAAGAGACACCCAATCTGAAAGGGTTCACCTAATTCCTCCATGCCTGCGTGGGCTTGTTTTGGTTGAGGGCATTTCTTGTGGCTGCTTAAAGAGCAACCAAAAGGAAACCCGAAATTCATTTGCGGGGGTCTTTTTGCAATTTTCTCACAAAAGGTGGCAAAACGACCCCCCGGAATTCATGTGGGGGGGTGGGGGGGGGGCAAAAAGACATCTTCACAGGCTCGGTCCTTGGGGGCCTCGCCTCAGGCTAGCGACTCCACCTTCGCGCGAGAGGAATTCCAGAGGTGAGCTTCAAATGTCAAGCTATTGAGCCTTTGACTTCGTCAAAATTTTACGTTTGGGCGGCTTGTATTTTGAACACCTGGTCGCCGAGTTCTGAGTTGTTTTCTTGGCTGATATTTTGAAGGCACATGTCGGGTACACTGCTTTGAGCTTTGAGGAGGAGCTTTTGTAAGCGTGTTGGTGTGTGTGTGTGTGTGTGTTGTTTGTTTGGTGTGTGTTGTTGTGTCCTTGTGTTGTTATGCTATTGTGTTGGCTGGGGTGTTGGTCTGTGGTTGTGTTGGTGTGTTGGTGTGATGGTGTTTGTTTGCGTGGATTGGTGGATTGGTGTCTGCGTGTGTGGGTTGGTGCGTTGGTGTTTTAGCGTGTGTGTCGGTGTGTTTGTGTGTGATATAGATATTGTGCTGGTGAGTGTTATTGTGTTGGTGTGTTGGTGTGTTGGTGTGTTGGTGTGTTGGTGTGTTGGTGTGTTGGTGTGTTGGTGTGTTGGTGTCTCTGTCTCTGTCTCTGTCTGTGTCTGTGTCTGTGTCTGTGTCTGTGTCTGTGTCTGTGTCTGTGTCTGTGTCTGTGTGTGTGTCTGTGTGTCTGTGTGTGTGTGTGTGTGTCTGAGTGCTATTCTGTAGGTGTGTGGGTGTGCTTTGTTACTCAGTGCATATGCATGTATGTTTGCGTGTCTGTATGTATGCACATCCGCGAATCTGTGTGTGTTTGTGTTTGTGTTTGTGTGTGGGTGTGTCTGTGTTTGTGTTCCTGTGTGTGTGTGTGTTGTGTGTCTGGCTGTTCTGTGTTCTCTCTCTAACTCTCTCTCTCTCTCTCTCTCTTTCCCTGTGCCTGTCTCTGTGTGTCTCTGCGTGACTTTGTGTGACTTTGTGTGTGTGTGTGTGTTTGCGTGTGCGCGTGCATGAGTGAGTGTGTGTGTGTGTGTACGCGTGCGTGTGCGTGTGTTGGTGTGTGTGTGTGTGTGCGTTCTGTTTGTATGAGTGGCTGTGTTTGTGCATTTAATTGTGCTTTTGAGTGTGTGTGTGTGTGTGCGCCTGTGTTTGTGTCTTTGGTACGAGTGTGTGTCTGTGAGTCTGTGTGTCCGTGTCTGTGTGTTTGCGAGTCTGCGTGACTGTGTGTGTGTGTGAGTCTGTGGGTTTGTATGTTGGTTTGCTTGCATGTTTGTGTATGTGTGTGTGTGTGTGCGTTACTATGCGTTTGTCTCAGTACGTTTCCGTGTTTCTGCGTTTGTTTGTCTTTGTGTGTGTGTGTGTTTGTGGATCTGTGTGTTTGTGCGTCTCTGTGTGTGTATTTG
>CAUJNA010002857.1:472500-477500 GCA_963377175.1 Effrenium voratum | reverse complement strand
GGAAGTCATCTCGGAAAAATGTACCTGAAATTCTTCGATTGGTTTGCCATCCTGAAAGGTCGGTAGATGGCTGTGGGTCCAAAATAGGGTAGCCCCAAAATGGCTTACCCTGGCAAATGGAAACATGGACTATTGCGGTCCATATCCTGGTGGTTTAATTTTGACTCATACCCAGATCTCCCTTGTCACATGCACCGAGCTGGAAACCTGCGTGAGACGAAGTTTCACTCAGCGCAAGACCGAGAGAAAGGTGTGGCCTTTCCAATGCCAACAGTTCATGGTGGGCTGTTTATATATTTATGTGTTTATTCTATTTTTTTATTATTTTTGTTTTTCCGAGTTTGTGCCCTTGATTCTTGTGGTTTTTTGGTGGACACCAAAAGGACCACTACCAATGTTGTTCCCGGGGCGGGGGGGGATCCGCCCCCTAGAGACACTTTCCGGTTCTGTGAGAAGTCGAAGTTCGGTTCTCCATGGCGCCGCTACAAGCCACCGTGGCTCCCAGTTGGGGCCTCGTCTGGGCGCTTCGGGGGGTGCATAGGATGAGGCGGGGGTGTGGGTTCAAAATAGGGTAACCCAAAATCCAAATTGCTGTGGGTTAAAATGATACGGGTGTGGGTTAGGTAAGATGAGGGAAGATGAGATGGGGGTGGAAATGGGTGGAAATGATGTGGGTCAATGTGGGTCAATGTGTAACCCCAAAATGGGACCCTGGCAATTAAGCAGGACAGAAGCGTGCGGTCCCTAGTGGTTTAGTTTTGACCCATACCCATGTACAATGTAAGTGAGCATCATAGCCATACGTGCGTTGCTTAGATTAGGTTGGCCACCCAAAAAGGGCGCAACGGTGTGCTTTTGGTTTCCCTTTAGAACCGAAAAAAGCGGGACCAACTCCAAACAAAGACAATACGATTCCCTTGTTTGCACTGATAGGTGTCCTTTTGAGACTAGTTTGGATAGAAATAGATGGGTTCCACTGGTTTTAGACTGGTTGTATGCCCCGTTTACCAGGGACACTCATCTGTGTTTCCAGTAGGTCACCTAGGCTCTGGTCACGAGCACTGCAGCTTATCTGGGAATCGGGTTTTCTGTCAGACCTGCCAGAATCGGCCAACCGGGATGCACATTTGCAAGAACCATTTTTTCAATCTTACTCTAAGAAGTCATCCCAAAATGCCGGGTCCGGACGGGAAGATCATGCGGCATAGAAGCCAATCAATGATTGAACATGACGTGAGAACTTGCGGCCAGCTTCTACAACAAAAGTAGTGTTGCAATAGCAACCCACAAAAGTAGTAGTGGTTCCACACAAGTAGCATCATTATGTTTCTACGACATTGGTCCCAGAAACGGTTTCCGTGTTGTCAACAAGCCACTCAAACATTGAAGGCCACGATCTTTCGATGGAGTTTTCCTCAATGAGGCGAAGCCTTGCGGCAGCTGGTGACTGGTGAGGGCACAGACGCTTGGAGTCGTTTTCGAGTCAAAGGGCCGCAGATGGAGAAGGGTCAATGGGTCAATGGCCCTCGGGGTCTTTGAGTGAACAGCCTCCCTGGAAGGCGCGGGCCGTGTGGCCCATTGGGCGTGGGTCAACGTGAGTCAGGAGATCGACCGATGTTTGTGCTTTCCATTTTTTGAAAGACCAATCGATGAAATTATCATTCACCAAGACATTTTACAATTTTCCATGAACCCATTTACCATGTATCAACCCATTCACCCATTTTCCGATGTTGGTCCTTTCCATTTCCCAACCCAAAATGTGTGGCTCCCCGACTTTTGGACCACCGACTCCAGCACCAGCCCGCGGCTGCGGAATATCTCGTGGGCCCGGCCAGCCTGGCCCCCGAGCCCCCGAGCCCCCGAGGAGCAGCAGGTGAGTGAGGCGGTGAGAGCTTTGGACCCGGCCACTCCCAGCCCTGCCCGGGCGCCCAGTGGCTCGATCCCCCTTTCGACCCGAGCGTCCGGTTCGGTGGGTGGAAGGAGGGCTGGAGTCGCCTCGTGTTTTTGTTTTTTGTTTTTTGGTGTTTGTTTTTTTCTGTTCAAACCTTGCCACTCTGGCACGGTGTGCACGGCAAAAGTGTGACGGATGTGGTTTGCCGTGGGACAACTTCAAGCGCCGCACTGTCGGATGCTTTTTCTCTGCTGAAACTTGAAACTTGCTTATGTTGCCAAATGGAGGAATCCACCCAATAACATGGTCATGGTTATTTAGACAGCTGGCACTGAACAACGGCCGATTGAAGCTGGAGATTTGTCGATTTGTCTCTCGAATCAAGCAGATGCGATCAACGCGCTCTAAGCTTCACAAGTTGGAGATGTTTGCTCCATGCGACATTCCGACGTTTACTACGGCGTCGCCGGTAACGTTTGGTCGAAATGCTACAAACCCCTGCAGTCCAGACAAAAGGCAATGCGCGACATCGGCCCCAAAGAGTCGAATCTGGTACTTCTGTGCATAGTCCTAAACCCTCGGCATCCCGTCGGAAGCTTCAAGCAAATCTTCCAAACGGGGATTCTAAAAGTCCATTGGATTGGGTTTTATTAATCTGTTGAACAGAAAAGTAACCCACCATAAACAGGCTAACATAAACTTACAACAATAGCATGACAATCACAATGAACAAATACCGAAAGGCAAAACAAAATAACAACTTCACCGGGGCGGTTCTTTTGCCACATGTCCTGAGAAAATGAAGAGTGTTTATATATATATATACATATTTATTTATTTATTTTCCCGGGAGACCTGGCAAAAGAACCGCCCCGAACTCCGCGCAGGAGCGGCTCTGGGCCTCCGTCGCACAGCTCCTGGGCCTCAGCGACGAGAGCCGCGTCGCGACGTACGACGAGCTGTCGGAGTGTCCGGCGCGCCGGCCGAAGTTAGGCTTAGGTCCTTGCCTTCCAGTGGCTGAAATTGAATATATTGTATGTCCCTATTTGTTTGGTTTTTACGCTGAAATTGATATGTCAATATGTTAAAAACATGCAACTAATATGTCAATATGTTCCCCTGGTTGTTATGCTGGGATGCATATGTCATACGTTCCCCTGTGTTTTTTTGTGCTGGACTTCATATGTCAGATGTTCCCCTGCTTACAGACCGGGAATTTCCCAGTGGATGTTAAGCAAACATAATGTTCATGGGAAATCCCAGTGAATATAACATATGTTCCCATTGTTGTTTGTTTGTTTTTTTGTCCTTTTAGGGGAATCTATGACACTGGAAATCTGCTGTTTGTTGTCTCAAAACATCCAGCAAATGGAAGTTGGGTGTGGTTCGTCCTGTTTTTTTGAGGGAGCCCGTTTTTGCCGGGTTGGAAGGGGAACCCACGATCAACATGACTCTGGGTTTGTGGGTAGGCTTGCCTCTGGGCAAAGGGATATAATACATATATATATATATATATACGTATGTATATATGTAGGTGTTTTTGTTCAAGGATTCCTTTTTTTTGGGTGGTTTACAGGGGTTTCCAAACCACATTGTAAAACCGTTGCGCCATTTTCGGGGTCCAAGCAGACATAGGTCTAACTTGGCGTGTTGCTCGGTGTCCATAGGTCGTGCTTGGTTCAAGTGGCCCGATAGATAGGAGCCGCCACTTTGCCCCGACCGAGGATTGCATGATGCTGTGGGGCTTCCGCAGCATCTACGGCGCCGAGGATTGTGCACGTTATGAGACCCGCATGAATGATAGATCACGGGTTGCACCGACCTGCCAATAGTTTTGATTTGGGTCAAGTCCATTGAAGGGGTCAAACTGCAACGGGAGTCTATTGAGGGGGGGGGTTGACAATGGAGCCAAGATGACACCCAGCATTTGGTGCGTGACAGGGAGGGATTGAATGAACCGCCCTAGTGGGGTCCCAGGTACAGGGCAAGCAGTGCAATCTGGAAGCTGCACGGATACTGCCGTAACACACCCATGGCAACCCCACTGGCAACCTTCCATTTGCTGAAATGAATATATCTTTGTTGTATTTCCCCTACAGGCCAGTTTGGAGATGCAGCCTGTTGATTGGTGGTCTTCCATTTGTTTAAGAAGATATTGTCTATGTTCCCAGGAATCTTGGTTTGAAAGGGGAAGGGAAGACCACCAAAGCAAGGGAAACAGTGCTTTCCCTTTCAAAGGGATTGATTGTTGGTTTGAAAGATTCCACCCATGTGGTTTCCTGTTGATTGGTGGTCTTCCATTTGTTTAAGTGTTATGGTTTATTTGTTAAAACACAATTCCCCTGTTGGTTTGAAAGGGAACGCCATGTTTGACCCCCCCCCCCCCCACACCTCCAGGAGCCTCTCCCGGACGCCTCTCCCGTGCTTCAGCTCGCACGGCAACACCGCCTACCAGAGGTGGGATCTCTAGTCACAAGGGAATCAAGGCGACGCATCTCAGTTTGGTTCCAAACCACCTAGGGATTGTTTGAGCAGAGGCGGGGTTGAAACCAAATGAATCTTTTTGAATAGAGGCTTGGTCCATTTTCCTCCATCAAAACCTGGGAGGCCAGTTTCGAAATGGGAAAGGGACCGCTCCACAGCCGATTTGTCCCAAAAGCGAGTGGCCACGATTGGCCAACAGCCATGGACCAGTTGCCTTGAATCGGATTCGGGATGGAAATGGATGGAAGGCTCTCCTTGTGATTTCGCCTGAAGCCACCGAGAAGCGACACATTCTCGAGTTTGTGAATCATGTCTTCATGTTGAGCAACCTTCAATGTGAGTTTGTCTATCAGTTTGGGCGTTGATCCTATATAGCTAATCCTCATGCCAATCCAATCCCAAACAGGGTAGACTTCGAAAAGACACGCTCCTCAGTTGTTCAGTGGCACCCTGTTTCCCTTTTTTTTGGTGGCTGTCCCACTAAAAATGGTCTTCCCCAAAAAGGCTGCAGGAGCCTGCGATAGGATCTTCGCCCACAACGGTGTTGACTTTTGTCGTGGTTTTTTGTGCCGGACAAGCTCTCCTCTGTGACTTCCCTTTGTGAGGGATTCATGTGGCTATG
>CAUJNA010002857.1:450000-465000 GCA_963377175.1 Effrenium voratum | reverse complement strand
CGAACCCATGGCAACCCCAACTTTTCCAGAAGACGCTCACGCTCCACATTGCCAAGAGCATGAACTCCTTAAGTTTTGCATGGTGTTTGGGAGGTGTCTGGGAATCACGGTTTCGCATACTGCTCGTTGTTTCCGCGGTTGTTTCAACAATGGGTGCAGTTGCGCAGGAGGGTGTTTCGAAGAGAGACACCGTGGAGCGGCTTGATGTGCGCAATAGACCGATCATGTTTCAGAAGGGCGTTGCCAGGCATTTTTTCGTTGTGGACAGCCCCCATATATTTCAGCACGCGCTGCAGTGCTTAATTCATTGATCAGATGGAAAATGGCAGGCTTAGAAAGCGTTGGGGGGGGGGGTCTTAGTATACATCATTTTTACACACGCACAAGAGCCACGATCACAAAAGCCATCCCACAGAATGGTTTTACTCAACTTGTGGGTCTAATTTCCGCGCACACACACGGACTGGATGGAGCGTGGTGTGATGCTCGGATGTATGTGACTCAGATGGTACCATTTCGAGTTCCTCGTGGCCAGGGTTTAAACCGGTGGCCGACTTCAGGGGCAGTCGTGGCTTGTTCTGACTTGTGCAGCTCGCGAAATGGGCTCATGCTGTGACTTGATGAATTCTCCACAAGCAAAGTGTAGGGGTTCAAGCCAAATAATAATTGCCAACAGAACTGACCCATTTAGAGGACACATATTGCCATGGCGTGGCCGGGAAGAAAACTGAACTTTTCTTGGCCAGGTGATGCGAGCTTGGCACGGCACTTTACTGCTTGCTTTGGTTGCTTTAAGGAGGTAACTGGGGTAGACGTAGGATACATTTTACATTTTACTAGTGACTCAAATTGAAGCAAACAATAACATACACATTCTATAACTGGGCCCAACTCTAATGGTAATAGCCCCCCTACAAAAAAACAAACACGCATCCTCCCCTGCGAGCGACTGACCGGCGGGCTCCGCAGGAGCAAAGTTCTGTGCCACAGCCAGTGGACATGGATTACCTCATACAGGCGTGCACTCCGCGAGAAGATGGCTCCACTACCACCAAACCACCCCCAGCGGTTAAACGGGATATACAACCACAAGAATCGCCACTATACAAAGGGTATATAGGCCATTTTCCCTGGTAGTGGTTAGTGGAGACCATCTTAGACAGAAAGGTTTCTGGTTGGGCTCGATGTGAACTAGAATTGGGCTTGTTTGGAATCTTGGGCGAGGCAAGGGAGAGGGGGATGTTCATGAGGACATCCCTAGTGTATGATGTCATGACGGGATGCTTGCTTTGTTTGCACACACTACAAGACAATCAAGCGGAGCCGAGACAATTGCATGTTACAACAATAAACCAACGTTTGAGTTATTTGGTTCGTGTTCTGCATCTAAATTTCTATGCATGGGTGGCTCGTCTTTTTGAGGTTGGTGCCCTGGTTTGTGTGTCTGTTTATTTTATTCTTAACGGGGAACCAAGAGGAGCACCAAAATCCATGTTGGGTCCAAACATCATCCAAAAAACGGACAGACCCATCGTAGATCTGCGAGCCAAGGGAACCCCTTCTTGGTGGAGGGAAACCAAGAGGAACATCAAAATCCATTGGGGCACAAACTCCCAAAGTCCATTTTGGGCCCAACTCCATTTGGCATACAAAGCCTGGATTCTGGGGCCAGGTTTGGGTCCGTCCTTTTGTGAGGCAGCCCACCCCAAGTGGTGTGCACGGGCCCGGAGCGAGAACCAAGGCGCGGCACGAGGACCGCCAGAGCTACGCCCTGGCGTCGCAGCTGGCGAGGGACGGCCACGCCGAGGGCCTGGCAGCGAAGGCGGAGATGCGCCCAGGATCAGCAAAATTCTTTGCACGTGATTGGTGGTGGTGTGCTGGTGATAAACGGGGGTGGTTTTCTCATTTATTTGGGGGTGGTTTGCTTTATTTTAGTGGTTGGATTGGGATGTTCCCCCCGGTGGTGCCAGCTTTTACCCAAGGAGGGTTTTCCCAACCAAAAGGGGACGGTTTCCTGTATTTGGCTGCGGGTCAAAACCGTGTTGGGATCCCATTTTGGTTGGTAGGTAAATTCACCACCCATGTTAGAACCTATAGTGGTTGGATTGAATCGGATGTAAAAACTGGGAGCTAACCGATTTGGATCTTGAGCCATGGCCAAATGGCTGGGCTGGATCCATAGTCCCTAGGTCTTCCAGCTAGGTGCCAACTTTTACCAACTCCCTTTGGGGTTCTGGGTTCCGGCCGAGCCAGTTGTTTTGGGATTAATGGGCCTTCTAAATTGCTACCTCAACTGGTTTTTTACTGGTGCCCTTCTCACCCGTGTCTTTTTTTGGGGTTTTGGGTTCCAAACTACTAAAATAGACTACAGACAAAAAAGGGGTACCCTTACTCCAACCTCTCTACTGGAGGACCTAGTTTCTGCACGTCCCCCTGATTGGTGGTGGTTTGCTGGTGGTGAGGTTAGGTTGTGTTCCCATTGATCCTCAACCTCTGGGAGAAGCAGGTTTTTTTTGTTTGGGCTTCCTGGTTTGAGTTGGTGTTGCGGGGGCTGCCACGTCACATCTGGGCGCAGCGGGGTATGCCCCTTTGGGCTTCCCCCGGATTGGTGGTTTGAATTGGTGGTTTGGATTGGTGAGGTTGGGTAGTTTCCCGTCAAAACAAATCCTCAAGATGCAGGGGGGGGTCAAATCCAAATCCAAGCCACCAATCCCACACCAAATCCCTGGGTTCCCACGCAAAGAAGGACCCCCGCTCAGGTTCCATGTTAATTGGTGGGAGGGCATGTCTCTTTGGGCTGGAAGTGAGGCCATAGTGGCCCTGGGATTCAGCTACCACCCTGAAGACAATGGGATTGTCATCATCTAAACTGGATCCTTGCCATTCTTTTAATGAGGGTTGAACCCTAGGGGTGTGTGTCTTTTCTTTGGGGGCCGCCAAGAATTACGGTTTCCTCACCCTAGAAAGGGTACCCTCGGAAATCACCCAGGTTGACCTCAAATCAAAGTACTAATCCTTCCCACTTGCAGGTTAATCACGTTTTCGCATGACTTCACAGTAATTGCACCTTTTTCCGAAGCCGCCATGGACGGGATCGAACCAATCGCTCAAAGAAGCTTAGGTGCTCGTTCATGTTCTCATATTTGGCGATTCCATGACAAATGTCCAGGCCTTCGTTGCAAAGGCATCCAAAGGGACCATGGGAGCTTTCATCGTTGGGAGTCGGGCCTGTCTCAGACTTTTGGCACACGTACAACAGCCGATATCAATATATATATATATAGTATTATAATACATAATGTTGACAATAATGATGATCAGGAATAATAAGCAAAACACCTGACACTGATGATCACAACAACAGTTGATCTTAATCATACTAAGAATAATGACGTTGTACATAGTGAAGTTTGACATTCGAGGTCAGACTGGTGAAGCGAGTTCTGAAATCCACTGAAAGGTGTCCCGGAAAGCTTTCCGGCGTCCTTCCGATAAGAGCACCTCTTTCGTTGGACCAGTGACTTGAACAGAAAACCAGGGAAAGCGGAGGAAGGGGAGAAGCATGGGCAACCTGGACGCCAAAGCCAGCCCCTTCAGGGGGTTACTATGCGGGCAACCTGTGACTAGCTCCCGATATGAAAAAAGGTGTCTTCCAATGGCGGAACCCAAGCAATGGCTGGTCTCTATGCCTTCACCATCTCAAGACACGCAGAAATTTGCGCCGTGTTTGTCGGCCTCCTGCGTCAGCTTGTCCGTGGCGGGAAGTTCGGGTGCCAATGTTGGGCAATATTACAGGCGATTCCCAACTTCCTTCGCGTCACTGCCATGCCTGCAGAAGAGAATGAAAAGAGACATCCCCAGAATGAAGTGGCCAAGAAGCGTGTTATGCTCCAAGTACAAATCATCACTGAATAATTGTTGGGTGCCTCTTTTCTAAGGTTGGACCCCCCAAAAAGGCAACGTGCAACGGTTTTTTGGCGGTTTGCCCTTCCTGGTGGTTTGTCAGACGCGCCTAGGCTGTACTACGGCAAGAGCGCGGTGGTCAGCGAGGGATACCTTTCGGCCTGGTGCTGGGCCCCTTGGGCCCCGCAATGTTTTGTTGGGAAAGGAGCGAGCGATGGGAGAGGCTCCAAAGATGCCGCCACATGCTCCATATGCAGCTGTGTGTTAGGTACAATCACAAAAGATGCGGTGTAGTTATCTCTGTTCGTTTTGTTTGCGGTTTTTTGTTTTTAAGAAACTATTTGTAGTTTTCTCCGGTTTTAAAGGGAATCTATCACTGGGGACGATGTTTTTCCCCAACGGCTGAAAGCTGCTTTCAGGCAGGGTTCGGGAGATTCGGTTGCAGAGGCGGTTCCGCTGTTGGGGATGCCACCTGGGCTTATTTTGATATAAAAATAGGACCCTCCAGCACCCGGCTCCGGTTTCCCTTTTTCGGGGCTTTCCGCAGACCCCAACGATGCTTGGCTTGTTGCTCACTCCCCATCCAGGCAGGGCCATTTATGTCAGGTGGTTTGGTGGTGGTCCTGAGGGACCCATTTGGGAAGACCCAAAGGAACGCCTCTTCTTTTTGGAGTGGGGGATTCTGGTGAAGGAAAAGCCAAAGCTGGGTCCAACCTTAAAGGACCCAAATTGTGAGCCTGGCTTGACTCGAGCTGAGGTCCTTCCACTGCTGATCTGGGTGTTGCCGAAGCTTTGCCGCAGAGAGGCCTGGTGCAATTCATGCGGGGAGGGGATCGAGTCGTTGCTTGGAAGCTCAAGCGGAATTCTTTGAGGTTGCCACCTGTGCCACTGGACAGAAAACCTTTTGGTACCTGGTGTCCCGTTGGTTTCCTGGTTCCCTTGAAGTGGATATGAATGGATTTCGGTTTTCCTTTGGTTTACCTTTTAACTTTGATTTCCGCTCGCCTTGATTTCGCAGAACGGGTAGCTTCAAAAAAGACACCCAATTAACCTCACCAACCGTACGGCTTGCAGGTTAGTATGGCGTACCCCTGGTGAGAAGACAGGAGCGGGAACGACGTGCGGTTTTCGGGTTGCCCACAAGTCATGCTTGGAACTAAGAAACATGTTGATGTGTTAATAGACAGTTGTTAGTTTGGGAACAATGTGGGGCCCACCCTTCCGCATTCAAAATCAGGCCCCTTCTCCAGAGGGCTTCTTTTTTTTCGGCGCACAACCGGCTGTTGAATCATACGCCTCGATCTCCAGGCGACCAGAGTCACCACAGGTTGCGCCTGCGTGAGCCTGTTGCCGCTCGGCTTTCCGAGGGCGACACGTTTTGCAGGTGACCCAATGTCGGCAAGAGCCCCTGCCCTCATCCAGTGACCAATCCAAGGCGACCACAAAAGGTAGCCACCAGCATTAGAGTTGTCCAACCCAAAGTCATTCAGGCCACGCGTCAGCTTGGCGTTTGGATTTGAAGCCCTGGTCCTTGTGGGTAGATGGGGGGTTTCCCATCCCCTGAACACACAAAGCGCTTCGGCTCCAAGGGAGCGGAACTAGAGGAGCCAAAGGAGGCGAGGGATTCCCGAAAAACGACCCGCGCTCGACTGGGAGCCGTTTCGCAGAGTCGTTCTTTTTTTTAGTTAGTGTCAACATAGACCAGGCCCCCGAAATGGATGGCTTCCTTTTTCAGTCCGCAAGGGTAGCCCCGAGAACATGTCGGGCAAAGCGAACGGTGCCAGGAAGCTCCGAAGCTGCACAAATGCCGCGAGGCTTCGTAACGTCTGCCCAGACCAAGGGACTGAGGATATTCCCCCAAACACTCCATGTAGGGAATATTGACCCACATTCACCATCTCCAAATGGGTGAAATGTGCGCTGCATTGCATATATACATGGAGTTTGTTTGTTGGTGTGTGTGTGTGTGTGTTCCACTGCCTTGCTTGACCTATCGCTGGGCCCCAGGCCACCGATCCTGTGGTTCTATTGGCTCAGCCGCGAGCTAAGAGAGCCCAAGCCACGGCATGATATCTTTCAGTTTGGCTTGACGTCGTGATGGTCCCGTTGGGAGGAACAGTGGCTCTCGCTTTCAGATGTGCGATTGCAACTGTATTTGGGTGACCTTGGGGAACATGGCTTGACATCATGATAGTGCTTCCTCTTGGAACAGTGCTTCTCGCTTTCAGTTGTGTGGTTTCAACTGGTGACCTTGGAGAAAGAGCATCGTGGTGAGGACACTTGACCGTTGTCTCTTTTTTGAGGCTACCATGCGTGATGTGTGTGTGTGTGTGTGTGTGTGTGTGTGTGTGTGTGTGTGTGTGTGTGTGTGTGTGTGTGTGTGTGTGTGTGTGTGTGTGTGTGTGTGTGTGTGTGTGTGTGTGTGTGTGTGTGTGTGTGTGTGTGTGTGTGTGAGTGTGTGTGTGTGTGTGTGTGTGTGTGTGTGTGTGTGTGTGTGTGTGTGTGTGTGTGTGTGTGTGTGTGTGTGTGTGTGTGTGTGTGTGTGTGTGTGTGTGTGTGTGTGTGTGTGTGTGTGTGTGTGTGTGTGTGTGTGTGTGGGGGGAAAGCAAAAGGAACACCGATGAAACTGCCATTTTTTGGGGGGTCCAACCGAAAGGAACATAACGCCGATTAAACCGCCATTTTGGGGGGTGTCCAACCCAAAAATGGACGACCTCATGAGAATCTCCCCACCCCACGGTGCGTCGCGTTTTGCCAGCAGCTGCACTTTGAGGTGGCGGGCCCGCAGATTTGGCGCAGGACGTGGGCTTGGCACCTCGACCGAGAGCATGGTTTGAGCGAGTCTGTTCGGGTGCAAAGCTCCCCTTTTGGAATGAAAGGGACACGTGAAGAGTATTTTGAGCCTGAAATGTTGGAAGGGGAGGGGGGCGGGTCTACCTTGGCTATATCGAAACAAGGGGCCTCAGAACAGGAAGTGGGTCAGCCCATACTCCCAGGAAAATGTAACATGCATAGGGTTCCTTATGATTTGTCAATCAACTTGGGACCTGCTGAGAGGTGCAAAACTTGTACAAGTCTTGGCTCCCAGCCATCCGGTTCCTTTGCCTTTTAGCCTTTTGGTGTTTAGTGGGAGTTTCCATTTGACCCACAAAAGGTTAGTCACTTTTAGCGGGGGATCTGAGGGCAGCGCAGTCAACAGTCTGATTCCCGAGGCCCAGGACCTCTTCCAGGAGGCGGCGGAGGCGGGGCACTGGGGTGCCGCCTACGCCATGGCGCTCATCAAGCTGGACGAAAACCACAGCCCTTTGGATCGGCGAAGATTGGCGCATTTCAGAGTTTCGAGTTTCGGAATTTGTCTTTTAAAAAAGTGTTTCTTCTTCTGTTCTTTTGAGGGAGAAATTGGAAGGACTTCTGAACCGCAAGCAATTTGGGGGTTCCTTGAAACCAATTCGGGGGTGGTCAAGCTAACAAACAGAAGACAGACACAGACAGACACAGACAGACACAGACAGTTACGCAGACTCTCGCAGACACACACACACACAGAGACACAGAGACACAGAGGCACAGAGGCACAGAGACAGATAGACACAAACACACTCACACAGAGAGAGACACGCAGAGACACAGACACACAGGCGCAGACACACAGACACAGAGACATAGACACACAGACACAGAGACAGGGATACACAAAGAGACAGACACACAGAGACTCACGCAGACACAGACCCAGAGATACAGACACACAGAGACACAGAGACCCAGAGACCCAGACAGACAGAGCAGATACACACAGACACACACACACACACACACACACACACACACACACACACACACACACACACACACACACACCCCCCCCCCCCCCACCCACCCACCCACCCACCCACCCACCCACCCACCCACCCACCACCCCACCCACCCACCCACCCACGCACGCACGCACGCACACACGCACGCACGCACGCACGCACGCACGCACGCACGCACGCACGCACGCACGCACGCACGCACGCACGCACGCACGCACGCACACGCACGCACACACGCACACACACACACACACACACACACACACACACACACACACACACACACACACACACACACACACACACACACACACACACACACACACACACACACACACACACACACACACACACACACACACACACACACACACACACACACACACACACACACCCACGCGCGCACACGCATGTCCCCATGGAATGCTAATGAGAGCCGCTCCAGGCACAAGGAAAAAACAATGCGCCAATCGAGGCGAAGCTCAGCCCTACCTGGAGCAGGTGGTGGAGCAGGGGGAAGAGCCCGCGCTGCTTGCCTGGACCGCCTTCGCACACCGGTTTTTTTTGTTTGGCGGTTTTGGGGTTTGGAGATGCGGTTTGTTCTTGTGTTTTGTTGGGGGCTGTTTGTGAAAATATGTGTGGGGGGGGGGGGGGGCAGGAGTTTCCTGCGTTTTTTTGGTTTGCAGCGCAGGAGGGGGCGAGAGCTGGCTGAAAGTCGCCCAATTTGCAGGCTGACGCCAACAAAACCTGTCTGACCCATGACCGTTGGAGGGGTGGGGGGGGGAGGCGGGGAGGGGCTGGCAACGCAATACCATATATACCAACAGACCTGACCCATTTGGAGTCGGGCAAACACGGGTAAATATACACATTCCCCTTGACAGCGTTTGGGCTTGTCAGGGTCTCGTGAGTTTTCTGGGACCGATTCTGTTGGTCTCTCCCGGGTCTCCGAGGAGTTCCTTCGCGGACTATTTCCGGCACAGACACGGCCTGGGAGTTGACAAGGATCCCGACCGCGCTGGGCAGCTGCTCCCCTGCTGCGAAGCGAGCTATTGCGCTTCCGTGGGCAGGGGTCGTTCCGTGTTTGAAAGGACATCAACTACGGAGAACACCAACATACTGTGGATGGTTGCGAAATCCTCTTAGGCACCACCTAAAAAACCCCTGGAATGATGATTCCCTTGTAAATACCAACAAACTGTGGTTTCCCATGGTTTCAAAGTGGTGCAGGATTTCGTCCATCCACAGTATTTGTGTTCCCCTACAGTGTGTTGCTTAAACCATACGAATTTAGGATGTGTTTAAATATTGCTGTTCTAAATGAGGTTTGTGATTGTTGCTCGGGCGTTCGTCTCCACTAGTTTCACTTGATTCGAGCCAAACCTCTGAGGATCAGTTTGGGCTGCCAGGTAGCTCCGCAGAAATGACAAGTCAGATGCAAGTAGGACAAGTCAGCAGCGTTTATTCTTCATTCATGGTGCTGCTTGTTTGGGAAGGGCCCATTCGCAAGAGATGGACTGGGAAGGCCGCAAGTGCCAAAAGCGTAAGGCTGGAGCGGGCCGCAGACATGGGGGAGCCCACGGCGCAAGCGCTGTTGGCGGAGTTGCTGACAAAGCAGGAGCACCAGGACAGGCTACCTCTCGAGCTGCAAAAAGGAAAGAGGCACAGCCAGGGGCAATTTTCTTTGGGATGCATGTTTGTTTTTGTTGGCCCGTATCGGGGTCGAGGATACCAAAAAAGGATCCCTGGCCCTATACGTGCTCTTGTCAGAAGAGATGTCATGCACGGTGCGCTTGTCCCGTTCAACCAGGGGATTGCGGAAAGTCCCGGAGATTCCGCATGCCACGCATTTGTTTAACTTGTTCCTAGGATCTGAGTGAAGGTGCTACAATTGATTCCCTCAATATGTCTAAAGCAGAAACCACAAGGCTCTGGTGAAGCATGGGTCGTCTGCAGTGCCAAGATTTGGAAATGAGCTTTGTCGTTCACTTGGCATCATCCCAGTTGTCTTGTGGGACCGAAAATTATTGTGCTCCCAATTCGTTCTTCGAAAAGTGTAAACCGAGAGCCTCTTTAGGCGAAACCAACAGCACAACTCAACCAAGGAAAGTTTTCAGGAGAAATCGGTATGAGTGGCTGGTTGCTTTTGTTGGTTGGTTGGTTTGGTTGGTTTGCTGGAGTGGTTGGCTGCTGCTTTGCTTTTTTCCTTTCTTTCTTTCTTTCTTTCTTTCTTTCTTTCTTTCTTTCTTTCTTTCTTTCTTTCTTTCTTTCTTTCTTGCTTTCTTTGTGTCTTTGTTTCTTTGTTTCTTTGTTTCTTTGTTTCTTGCTTTCTTTATTTGATTGTTTGGTTGGTTGGTTTTGTTTGTTTCTTTGTCTGGTTGTTTTGTTTTTATACATGTATATGTAATATACATATATATATATATGTATATATGTGTATATATATATATATATATGTATATTTGCCGTTCGTTTGTTGGTTCGTTTCTTGGCATGAGCTGATGTCCTGGCACGGCAGTTCTCCAGGACGCAAAGCCGCCCGGTGGCTTCGACCCCGCGCGGGCTCTGCACTACTTCCGCCAGGCCCGTGGTGACACCGTTCCCCCCCCCGGCTGTCGGTTGGCCGCAGGTCAGTCGTACTCACCAAGGGGGGGTGTCCAAGGTACGGATGATCCCACATGCGCCATGTAGGTAACTTAACTATATAAAGGTAGACATATCAATATATATTTATATAGTTATTTATTTATTTGTATGTATTTATTGATTTATTGATTTATTTTTTTGTTTTTAGTGTTTGTTTTTGTTCATATATTTATTTATACATACTGACCCATTTGGCCATTTGGAGGGTAAATGTGGGGGCGCTGGGTACGACTCAGTTGTTCAAAGCGAATCCACCTGAAAAAGTTTGGTTTTCCAATTTTGGTGCATATTTCGTCATGGCGCCAAAAGGTGGCCAGATTTTGGTTCCAGGTCCCTAAGGGAAACTGAGATGATGGACATTCGGGTGTACCGTTTTTTTTGAGGCTACACTTTTGGAGTTGGAATTCGAAGGGAAACCAAGAGGAAACTGCGCATTTCTGTGGGGTCCCCTAAATTGAAACATACCCATGAGTTTATTTTGTAACCTCCTTCGTTCAGGTATTGGGCTTGCAGGATTTGGGCCTGCAAAATAGACTCCAAGTGTCCCTCCAGGCAGCCATGCGGACATAAGAACTGGATCCTTCGATTTGAGTCCCAACAATTTCGAGGGTGCGCCCCGTATGAACGGGTCTGATCTTTTTGGGGAGGCCCCCCCCCAAAGAGAAACTACAAAAAGACAAGTTGTGTTGCTTTTGGTTTTCTTGTAACACAGATCAAGCAAGGAGTTGCCTCAAAGACGACAATTTTTCAGTTCCCCCAACAGCCTCAAGTTCCTGAAGCTCTTCTCCTCAGAGGCTTTTCCAGTTCCCGGAGGCCGATGTTTTTCTTCAATTCCAATTTGCCACTTTTGATTTTCCTCACAAATTTGTAGCTGGGTGCTTTCGTTGTTTTCTTTCTTGGCGAAGCGCGGACCAAAACTGATACATGTATTTCTTTCTGCGCTTCTTCGCCTCCTCTTGTTCCTCAGGGAAAACATCACAAAAACCATAACCTGCTGGTGCATAGGGCATGGTTTACAGAAGTCATCCCCTCACCTCATGCCGCATTCATTCCGCACGAGACCCGCCAGCAGTCATCTCATGAGATCGACCCAGCCAGATCAGATCATCAGATCAGAATTCGGAGGCCGCCGGGGCTGGGCAGCTGCCGTGCAGATACAACATCGGGGTCTTGTTGCTGCAGTCCGACGCGGTGCGAAGCTGCCTGGAGGCGCGCCAGGAGTTTCTGGAGGTCGCGCCCCGGCGCGAAAATAGGAGCCGTGGCTGAGCCATCTAAGGGACCCTGTGTGTGTGGTTTGTGTGTGTGTGTGTGTTTTGTTTTTGTGGGTGTGTGTATGTTTTGTTTGGGGTGTGTGTGTGTGTGTGGTTTTGTGTTGTCCTGAATGAGACATCGACACCTACAGTGGTTAAGGGCTTGGTTTTGGCCACAGAACCCCCCCTTTGCATGTTGGCCCCTGCAAGCCGAGGGGTGGGCATTTTGTACCTCGGAATTGCATAGACTGCATGGTCTGGCAGAAAAAAACAAATCGTGATTTTCCCGTATTTGGAGTTCCGTGGTGGTTTTTCAATTTTGACCAAACACGAGGCAAACCCACCCCTGGCGATGGTTCCCGAAAAAAAGAAAAAAGAAAAAAGCCTCTGCTTCCTGAGCCCAGGCGCGAGACATGGAGCCGACGGTGCGTTTGCTGTTCGCCTTGGCCCTGAGGCGCGGCTGTGGGAAAGCACACCTCACCAGGGCTCCTTGAAAGATCTCCATTTTGCAACCATTTGAAACATGTTGCTTTTTCAACACCAAAATAAAGTTGGAAACCGAATCATTTGCAAGTTGCAATGTTCAGGTGTTTTTCATGTCAGGATCCCTGCTCACCACCAGAACCACCAATTCAAAATACCGCAACACCAGCAAGATCTTGTTTGGCTTTGTACGCCAGTTCAGGTGCCCCTTCTCAGCTTCCATGTTGCTTGGCACCGCAACACCAGCAGCTGCCCCTTCTCAGCTTCCATGTTACTTGGTGGGAGGGTAACCCTGCGCTTTTTTTGGGGGTGTGGAATTGGTGATTGATTCGGATTTGACCCCCTGCCCAACCTCACCAGCAAACCACCAGGAAACACAACAGCAAGCCACCCCCAACACCAATTCAAACCAGGAAGCCCAACAAGGCACACCCTCCCGCCAATGAACATATGGAACTGTTCGACGTTCGGAGGGGCAGTTACCTTTTTAAAGGCGCGCCTCCACGTCAGGTTCCATCTTAATTGGTGGGAGGGTAGCCCACCAGGTTGGTTTGACCCCCTGGTTCTTGAGGACGAATGAGAAACCACCCCCGCAACTCCAGCAATCCACCAATTTGAACAACCAATCAGGGGGAAGCTGACAGTCTCGTCCGTCTAAACGGATGTCATCGAGCCTCCAAGGCTCCTTTCGTGCGGTATCCCTTTCAGGTTTGGCATTGCAAGCTTGTGATGGAGTGAGAGGAACCGCAAGGGCAGTATGTCCAGGGTCGACCAGGGTATTGTTTTTGGGTGGTCCTTATGGGTTTCGGGTAATCTGTTTCATCGATGTTTGGTTGTCGTATTGTCGGAGATTCACAGGAAGCCTTGGCATTGCTCTGCATTTGCAACGATGAGAATGAGACCTTCGCAGAGCGGATAGTTTGGTTTCTTCTTGTTCAATCCAAGCTTGCAAGTGGACCCTCTAGATTCCCTCAATGGATTGTTGCCCCAAAATGATCGGCAGCCTCCTTTTCTTTCTATGGGTCGTTCGAGGGTGCAGGTACGTGGATACCTCAAGAACGGGCGCGGCGGCTTTCGATGCGGGAGGCCCATACTGTGGATGGACGGAATCCATTTCGCACCACCTTGAAACCAGGAAAAACCATTGTTCGCTGGTATTTACAGGAGGTCATAACTCCAGGGTTTCTTACGTGGTGCGAAATGGATTTCGTCCATCCACAGTAGCACGCGGATTCGGATGAAATCGAAAGGGCTTGGGAGCGTGGCAACGCCGCAGCGGCCTTACAGCTCTTCACCTTCCTGTCGGAGCTGGGCGCAGCTCGGCGCCAGACCTTCGCCACGCGTGGACTTGTGGACTTGTGGACTGCACTCGTGGTTTGCCCGTTGGTTCCACCGGAAAATGGGGGTTTTGGTCGGTTGTCTTTGGCTATCCATGGGTACCCAAACATTTGAACGCCTCAGGGAATGGGGGCCGTTGGTTTTTGGCAACCCATGGGGTATCCTAACATTTGAGCGCCTCACGTGGGTGTTGGCTATCCATTTCAGACAAACGAACAAGCAGGGATGCGGGGGAAGCGGCGGGCAAACTTCCCGGGTATGATCTAGACATCTAGCTTCCCTTACGAAAAGTCCTCGGACATCCCAAGAAGTTTCCCGGGCATCCCCACGAGGTTTTTTTTTTTTTGCGGGGGGCTCCGAACAGGGAAATGGCGCGACCAGAACGCCAGTTTGATTGGAGAGGGATGGACAGCTGGTTTCATTGACAAAGTGCACAACTTATGAGGGAAAGATACCCATTTCAAGGCGCGCCAGGGAGCGGAAGCAAGTGTTCCCAGATGTTCCTAGAGCCACGGGTTGAGCGATGGGACGCATGTTCTTTATAGTCCTCACCAATAACCGGGTAGGATCACAGACACCAAAACAAGGGTTCGGGCTCGCTGTTGATTCTAACAAATGTCCAAAGTAGGGGAGAGGTTGATGCTACTTCGCGGGCAATTGCGCTAGGGCGCAGTCGCGGGTGCTGCGAAGTGCAATGCTTAAGCAGCAAATATCATGTTTAGTCGTCTTGTGACCCAGTTTGGGGATGTTTTCCATGGCCAACAAAATTTGGGACCTTTGCGGCATGGCACAAATCTTCAGGATGGAGCGGCGGTGACTCCCCCGAGCCCGGGTAACTCTATGGATGCAACAGATGGAGTCAGACGCGTGCACACATGATAGTCATGTCAATGCAAGGGGGTCAGACCCCATTTTGCTTTTACCCGTTTGCAACCAACTCTACCCCAAAGAGCTCATATCCGAGAAACAAGTTGAACTCTACCCCAAAAAGGTCATATAAAACATACACCATGTATACCATATATATATATATACGCATAAAGAAAGTTGCAGCTCAAAGGGTTTGTCATGTATACCATATATATATATATATGTAAACAAGTTACTGCCCTAAGGAATTGTAACCCGGACAGCTGTTCTGAGCTTCAGTTCAGGTCACCAAGGCGCACCGGAACGCCGCGCGGCTTTGGGAGCAACGCATCGGCACCGATCGCTCCTCGAAATGGATCTCAGGAGAACTCGGGCCGTTTTGGGATACACTGTCGCCCCTTTGGGGGCTGTGGTCTTCAAGTCTACGGTGGACAACTTATTTACAACTTGTTGATAGCCCAGTTGCCCAGTGGTGCCTTTTTTTTCCTTTTTTTTTGGGGGTTTGGGCTCCCCTTTAAACTCAACCAACCAAAAACGGATCCTTTTTTTCCCCAGAGCATCTGAGATAACTGTTCTATCTCATGGGGTTCTGGAGGTTTCTGTCCCAAAAGAGCTCACTGAGGACACATGGTTTGCGCCTTGGACATGGGTAACACTAAAACAAAAGGACGACCGTTTCTTCCTGGGGCTTG